>CAMOHE010048110.1:1037-24270 GCA_946598075.1 Artocarpus hirsutus
TATCACATAAAAATAATAATATTCAATTATAATCTAATTACAATATTAGACATATAAATAGATTATATTAGTATTATATAATGATTATTATATCATATTTTAATAATTATAATTATAATAATTATTACGTAATTATGGCGTATAATATAATAGTATCAAAATAAAATATAATAAATTATAATTATAATAATAATTATGTAATGATAGCCTATAATGCAATATAATAGAATATAATATTGAAATTATAATATCATATGAATATTTAATTATATTAATAATTATATTATTGATATAATATATCATAACTATGTTAATAATATAATATATTCTAATCATAATAAAATAATATTACAATTATTAATATGATTATGGTATTATTATTTTAATATTTTAACTATATTATATTTTATTATATTATATTATGTAATTATTGCCTATAATACAATATAATAAATGATAATATTAAAATTATTATATCGTACTAATATTTTGGAGAAAATCCTAGAAAAAAAAATGTAATTTACCTATTTAAATCAAAATTTTTTTCATAAATATCATATAAGAAGTTTTGTGTTTGAAGAATTTACAGAATTAATATCAATATTCTAAAAAATTCTATAGCAAATTTAAAAGTTAAAATTATTAACTTTCATGATTTAAAAATTTGATTGATAAATTCTATCACGAATGAATACGAAAGAAATTTCAATCTATAAATAACTTAAGAATTTAATTATTGAAATTTTCAAGCATTGTACAAACTTAGCAGTATACCCAAAAACACTCTAGCACTCAAAAAGTTCTTAATTGCTAATTAATTAAAAATCAAAGTTACACGAGTAACATTTTTTGTAGAAAATACTACACGAGCTCATAAATTGACACTATCAAAAAACTATATCATTACCGAGTCTAGAAGTAGAAAAAGTCAAGTGTAGATTTTGTTATGAAGTTTAGAATCAATTTTAAGACTAAACATCGTCAAAAATCAGTACGCGATTAAAGCTTATATCGATATAGGTTCACAATGTGTTTAACATTTAATTGTATTCGAAAAATAGGAAAGGACCCAATAGATATTAGAATCTCCTATCAGTTAAGTTAGTCTCCTTCTGATAGTGCAAAATGTATCTATTTGATGGGAATCTTTAAAGATAAGTTCACAAAAAGGAGAATTGCCTATGACTTGAACTTGATTTGATCTTGTCCTTGAGTCATTTATGAGGCAAAAATCTCATTTACCACCCCCTAAAATTGGTGCCACACTTAGTGAGTGTTATGCCAATTTTTAACTCCACCAAAGTTACTTAGAGCTTGATGAAGAATTAGTTAAATGTTTAGAATAAGCCATGGTCTATATATAGGCGCACTTACATAAGAAATTATTTTGGTCTCATTTTTCTCCTCAATTCTCCTTCTAGAACCGACCACTCCCTCAAAGAAATCCAAAAAATTTTTCTTCTCCATTTTCTCCATCAAAGCCTTATATGAACAAGCCTTTCAAGAAAAAAAATTCCCTCTCCACTTCTTCTAGTAAAAAAAAAAAAAAAAGGTCCTAAGCTCTCCATTCCTCAAGAAAAGTTCTCCCTTCCTTACCACCATAAACTCACTAGCCAAATAAAGAAAGAACAACAACAAGAAGCAAAGATTAGAGGAAAAAAGAAAGTTGGAATTTTCATAGTAAACTTCAAGGATAAATTCTAATTCTAATTCTTTTTTTTTTTTTTTGACTTAGACAAACTAAGATTAGATTTTTATAGAAAAATTTTGTGTTTTTAGTGCTTTTAACAAGAAGAAGGAAGGAGGAAATTAGAGGTTCAAGATTGGTCATCAAGGGTAAGATCCTAAACTTTTTCCTCACATTTTCTAGGGTTAAAGTTTATATTTTTATGAGTGATTTGATGATTAGGTGAGGAAATAGTTTGTAATAATTATTTATATGTTGCTTAATTTAGTTATGTATGTATGTGTTGGTGATGAGTTAGTAGATGCACATTAGGTTTATATTTTTGCAAGTTTTGGTTTGTGGAAAAACTTTCCACGAATTTTTAATGCACAAATGGAGGCCTTAGAGTAGGTTTTTAAAATATTTTCAAACACGTAACTTTTAGTTTTTGACTTTTGAACAAAACTTCATGACTAAGTGAAAACACAATTTTTATACTAAGTAAGGTTTCCAAGCAGTTTTTACAAACTACCTAAAACAGTTTTTGAAACTGCTCAAAACTGTTAAAAATTGTTTTTAAGGGGCTGCTATTGTTTTGGTTATGTCAGGCCATTTTAAACCCAAATTTTACCTTTTGCCAAACAAGAAAGTTTTAAATTTTAACGAGGCGGACAATTTTTATGAAGAAACTTTTCTCAAAATCTACATCTAAAATACAGTTATGGATAGTTTTAGAAAACTATCCAAAAGCTGCATTTTTGAGCTAAAACTATTATTTAAATTTTGGGCTATTTCGAAGCGAATTGTAATTTTCGTCCAGCATGAACGCTTTAGTTTTTGATGAAACGAAGAACTTTTGTGAAGAAAGATTTGTAAAAATCCATTTCTAACATAGACTTTGAATTTGTATAATAAAAACTGTCAAACTTTTTAATCGGTAAAGTTTGCAAAATTTATCTAGGAAACAAACGTGCTAAAATCAATAATCAAGAATTTTAAAATGAGCATGAAAGTTACTAAAATACATATCTAAAAGAAGTAATTTTCATGGAGAAAAACTTAAAAAGAAACCTGTCTTTAAAATATATTTTATGGTAACATTCTGAAATTAACCGAAAAAGTACCTTTGGGTATAAGATTTTACAAACAAAGTTCGCGTAGCGATAAACAAACCATTAAATAACAATGTTCTAGACAAGCTATGAAGCCCAAGATTTTATGTTTTTATCAAGTTCGGGTGTTATTTATAGAACGATTTGGGTCAAATCTTTGGTTTATACGAATATAGCTTTTAAAAGAAAATCTATAACAATTTTTCAAGTGATCGATAAAATGGCCATTGTAGAAATCCCAACATGCTAGACTTTTGTGTTATGATGTAGATGCGGGTCCAACTTCCGCCTTAGTCCAAAAGCCCTGTGGGTCAAAGTTTGGAATAATTCAACATATAGATCATCTTAGGAGCATTTTTGGGCTAAATGTGATTTGAACCAATTATGAGCCCACTAAACAAATTAAGAAAATAATTAATTAAGGATTAGTCCAAGAATCATGAATTTAAGAAATTTCTAATTCAGTTAGTCAAGGCCATATAAACTTGTAATATTAAGATAATTAATTAACTATCAATTTTAATACGAATTAAAAGCAATTAAGAAAAATTGAATATAATAATGATTTAAATTAGTAATTAATCCTTGTAACACAAATAGCAATTTCTATGATCCTTTGCTAAAGGAATTACAATAAAAATTCTTACCATTATGCTAAAGAAATTAAAATAGCATAAAATAGGTTATTTTTACACACTCTTAATGGGTGTTTTATATAGAATTATTCCCTATAGAAGATGAGAAATTTTGGACAAATAGAGACACCTTCTACAAGATAACACGTAAGTAGAAATCTCACCTACTGCACATATATTTTTAAATAAAATGTTTTCTTCAAGAAGTAGGCTTGTTTTAATACAAGTCAAAGTATGTTATGCCATGTCATATTGCATCCTCACTAATTGGATAGTGAAAATTTTAAGGAGAGAGTCATTTCAACCTCTCAACCTATGGGGAGGCTTAAGATTTAAAAATAAAAATTAATTAGATCACGGTGTTATTGGGACCTTGTAAACCCTAACTTCCTATTGATCGCGTGCAATCGATATGACTACATGAGCTCGGTAACATTAATAAGACATTATCATAACTAAGCATCATTGGCACACATATTTTATCGTTATATGTTACTTTAAATAATTTGCAAGTTATAGTTTATACTTGCTGAGCAAAAGCTCATTCAAGAATATTCATACTATAAGTAAAAACAACCCATCAGTAATATCTGATAGATGGCAGTGTAGGAGTGGACGATCAGAGTGGAGTTCTAAGAAATGGATACACCGTGTTTCTATTTTCCCCACTTAGTTTTTGTTAAATATGACTTATTGGATATTATGTAAACTATATGACTTAGTGCAATGTATGTTTTTGGATGACTGTTAAGTAACTATTATATGTTACTATTTTTGTTGCAACAAATATATATATATATATATATATACACACACACACATAGTTTTAAATTAAAATTAAGTAGTAAAGTCTTAAAAAATATATGTTGCTAAAATTACGTAATCTAAATAAAGGTATGTTGAAGTGGTTAAGTAACAGCTACGTAACTACGGCCATTGCGTATGTAATTATATTATTAATATAATATATCATAATTATGTAATAATTTGTATTATTATGATCATATTAAAATAATATTACAATTATTAATATAATTATGGTATTATTAATTACAATATTACAACTATATCATATTATCATATTGTATTAATAATATAATGTATTATATAATAAAATAATATAACAATTATTATTATAATGTTGATATTATTGATTACAGTATTATAACTATATTACATTATATAATTGATAATATAATATATTAATATTACAATTATTATATGATATTGCATCATATTGTTATTTTATTTTTTTATATTATATTATTACAACATAATATATATAATATATTATATTAATTATATTGTAATTATTAATGTAACTATAATAGTAATAATTATAATATTCAAGGGTAACTATGGAAACAAAGGAAAAAAAGGCTTGGAATGGCTATTCCTCTCATATAAGATAGGAATGATGATTCACCTATTTGATTTAAAAGTCATTCTATTTTAAATGATTATTCCTTTTTCAAAAAAACTAGCTAGACATTAAAATGTTCCCCCATTTCTTTCTATTCTACCCCTTTCCTTTTCTCTCAAGGAAACGCAACCTTAAGAGTCATGGCACTGATTGGCCGTAAAGAATGACAAAACAAGATCACTTGCTGCTACAAGTACACATCGCATGCCAATCAAATTATCAATATGAGAGAGAGCCAAAAAAAAAAAAAAAAAAGGTCGAAAGACTATTTTGTGGAAGTTTTACTTGCCAAAAAGAATTTTCATTTCTTTTTTCTCTTCAAAAAGAATCTCAATCGAACATAAAGAAACAGCTAAGCAGTTGCCAACTGGACGATCGGGAAAGTCCTTAAAAAATAGCATTTGCATAAATACACACAAGGTGATTTTCTGTAGGACAGTGGCTAGTATTTTTGCCTGTCACCCGGGCTACCCGCTTTCGATCCGCGGCATCGGCGCATTGGTATTCTTTTAAAACTCTTTCTAACCGAGCTTTGCCTCTTTAGCAACAAAACGCAAAGTGGTTTGTTTGACCACACACAATTTGGCTAATTCTATCTATACGTTTTAATGTCAACCCGTCGTTGTCGTTTAGTTCCTAGTAAAAATTTTTTGTTGGCCGCTTATAATATTGAAGAACAACATTATATTCTAAGGTTTAATTAAATAGACATGTCGTTCTGAGGTTCAATATTCTTGTTGTTTCAGTCTGATTAGCATGTCGTTTTCAATTTGATTTAGAAACGACGTGTCAATCCTAAGTTTAGAAGTTTTTTTAAAAACCCCTTTGGTTTTGTTTTTAGAATTTTTAAAAATATTTTTATACATTTTTCGAGATAAAAATTTTAAAAATACTCTCAGCATAATTCTTAAAAAATTTATATTTTTTAAAACAAAAATATTTTCACTTGTTGTGAAAATAATACCAAATGGTTTCACATCAATATTATTCACTTTGCCGTGGCTAACAATCAACAAAACGCGTCGTTTTTATCACTTGTCGCATAATAGTCTCCTATTATGTGCCTTTGCAATGTATCTCAAAATATATGTTGAGTTCGTGAAATAATAATATATTTTAGATAATTAATTAATAATATTTAGTATATTAATTATTAGGTACTATAATTTACTATTAAAAATGATAATAAATAGTATAATTTTTTAATTAATATATTAGTAATTAATAATTAATTAGTAAATAGTAATCAGTATATTATTATATATTTTTGTTTTTCAATTATTTTTAGTTTTTTTTAGGATGATAGCGCTAAAGGTCCTTGCACTTTTATCATTGTGATAATTTGTTCCTTAAATTAATTTAATAGGCTAAAATAATCCCTGAACTTTTAATATGGTGACAAGTTAGTTTTTGAACTTATTTAATAGATGAAAATAGTCCTTAAATTAACTTTTAATAGCAAAATCAGTCCTCTCCATGATTCACTATTAAAATTTGAATAAAAAATATCATGGCGGCCTTCACTATGTGGCACTCCTCATCATAGCACCGATCTAGCATCACCCTTTCACTACACTCTCTTCGCAACAAAACCACCATGTAGTTGCCCCATCAATTACCTCACCCAACTAACCACACTATGGCACTATATTGTCACGTGTCATCACATTGGCCATCACTATTTTAGCATATTTAAATAATTTAAGGACTATATTGTCACAATTTAGGAACCCTTTTAGCCTACTAAACTAATTCAAGAACCAAATTGTTACAATGTTAAAAGTTCAGGGACTATTTTAGCTTATTAAATTAATTCAAAGACTAAATTGTCACGATTTTAAATGTTCAGGGACCTTTAGAGCTATTTACTTTTTTTTTTTGTTTTTCTTGTATCTCACTCTTTCCTTTTGATTCCTTCCCTTCAAGAAAAACCAGAATTAATATATTAGTTATAATTGGCATATAAATTAATGTTCAACATCAAACCACTTCCTGATTATCAAAAAACGTTAAGCCACTTTCTAATTGGCACATACGTTCATCCTAACTCATAGATGGCGTCGACAAGCAGACGTTTTCTTATTTTTATATATATATATATATATATATATATATATATATATATATCATGGAGGACTTTAAATTTCGAACGCATATGCAGTAACATGAGATACATAATTCTGGAGAATCTTAGAAACTAATACTTTATATATTGCAGTGTGGAAAATTTTTATATCGTTCACTGAGGTCTAGAAATGGTTCTGCATTCTGTTCCCTAAGTAATTCAAGGAAATGTCGGAGACCACACAAATATATGTTTCTATCATTTATATAAATAAATATATATATATATATATATATATATAAATTTACGAGAAAAATATCTGAATCCGTTTCTAATTTTTCTTCCACATTCAAAACAAGTATTGTGGAGAACATTCCCTGCATTTAAAGGCATGACATGTGAGTATGGACCTTTCTGTTCTGATTGGTATGAGTGAAAATTGAAGAGAAAAAAAACATTGAAAGAATTTTAGGATAAAAATTAATATGATGGGATGTTTAGCAGAAAAGAAATTAAAATGGAAAAGAAAATGGTTGGAAGAAATGGCATCTAGGTCCCACTAAAATTGATCTCTCCAAATGTGGATGGATTTCGTGAGGGAAAAATTTGACAACCATGCAAAGAAAGTGAAGTTACCAACTTGTTCTTTTCTTCCGTCAAAATTCTAACAAAAAATTTGAGCACCAAATTAAGGAAATAGCTAAATAATATTTAGAAAAAATTGTAATTCTATTAATAGTAGTTTTTCCATTCCTTTGTTTTTTTTTTTTTTTTGCAATGTCAAACAAAATAAGATAAAATAATTTTCTTTTCACCTTCACACACCAAACAAGTAAAGGAAAAATAAAAATCTTTCATTTGCCTATAGTTTTCTTTCCTTTATAGTTTTCTCTTCTCTCTTATTTTCTTTCCTTCGTACCCAAACGGAGCATTAGTGGGGCATATATACAATGATAAATGCTTAGGACATTGCCTTATTTTATACTAAAATACTTTCCTTCTTGTGAAAAGCCTTTGCCATGGTGAAAAAATATACATGGTATTATAAGCATTATTTTCATAACGCTGAATTTTTTTGGTAGTACTATTGACGTGACAAATAAATTTTTATTCAAAGTTGTATGTTAACCAATTTAAGAGTGACAAGTTTATTGATATTTAAAAAATTTTATACTCCAGTATATAGTACTATTATATTTATCTCATGTTCATACTATCTTTAGTTGGATGAACTTGGGATTGTTTTTGTTCACATTGTGTAATGCACATCTTTTGGCACCATTTCCTCCATCGTTTGCGATCAAAGTTCCACCATAAACGGTTTCTTTTTTTTTTTGGGTGATGAAAAGGTGGTGTCTAGTAGCAGTTACATTAATATGTGCACAATTTTTTAATATCCATTTGAGTTTGACCAGTCTTACTTCTTGAATGCTTGCATGCAAATCTTGAGGCAAAAAGCGAGTCCCTCAGAAGCTTTAGAAACGCTCACTTGATAAAAAAATAAAAGTAAAAATGAAAAAGCCACCCGTTTTCGTAATTGAAAGAAACCGTTTCAACGTGTTCACTTTCCTTAAAAGTGATTGGGTGACAGCTTAAGTTTTGACTTCAAACAAGCTTCGCTTGTGTCAAATAGCCCCTCAAAAGAGCGCTATATATATTTAAGTGCTTTTGGAGTGTTTTATTTTTGAAAAAACTTTTTTTTTCCCGCCCGGTCCTCTTATTGGCCCGGTCCTTTCACTTAAGGTGGGCTCCACTAGTCGCCGGATGGGTCCCACTTGACCCACCCAGTGGGCCCACCCCAACGAGAGGACCAGGCAACAGCCCGGTCAGAACATTTAAGTGCTTTTCTACAGTTGATTTTCTTTTTGCATCATTGTTTTACTTTGACCTAACGTTTTCTTAATTTCCGTTCCGACGTGTGATGACTTTATGCTCTCAAGTACCGGCCGACTGTTGTGACCGAGTGCAAAGCCAAGGGGTATCAATTAGGCCTTTTGCAATGGCATAAGGAAAACTACTTAATTTCTTCTTTTAATTCAAATTATGTCCTCCATCAGCTCCCTTAATGCTACCTAATCTATAGCTGATCAATTCATATCAAACTCTTTTTGGGTGTTATTAATATACTAGTTAAAAGAGCCACGTGCAATGCACGTGAAAGCAATTTTATAGTTAAAGTTGCATGTTAAAAGTATGATTATTTTGTTATTATTTAAATATTTATAAGGATAGTTTTTTTAATAAAGTCATATATTGAAAAATTAAGTATAGACATATTTGGGAAAAAAAAAGTCTTAGTATGAACAAGCAAGGAAAATTTAACAGCACATGAGCAAAAATAAAAAAAGAAACCCAAAAAAATCAAGATAGATATATATAAAATAAATTATTTTGATAGGAGTAGAGCAAGGAAAAAAAAGTATTTCGTAGAAGTATGTTGTAAAAAAATTAAGTTGGAAACAAAAACATTTGAATGATTTTAGGAAGGGAAGTGGAGAAGAAAAAGAAAAAAGTTAAAAAAAAAAGAGTTGAAAATTAAAAGAGGTATCAATAAGACAAGCCAAAAAAGTGTTAAAAAACATAAAAAGATGAAATAGATTAACCAAATTTTTGAATAGTGTTTTAGAGAATTTCCATCCATATGTTTGAGTATCATTTATGATAATCTCATATTTGTTACACATGTTTTAGTTATCTAGTGTATTTATTAAGTCTTAATTTTGGTATTTTTGCTTCATTTTAGAAATAATTTTGTTACTTTCATATAAAAATTGTAAGGAGATGCAATTTGTAGTTTAAATAAAAAATGTTGTTATAAAAGTTACATTTATAAAATAATATTTGAGATAATTGTAAGAAAAATTATAGGGCTTTAGATTAAAAAATGCAAACGAAACGTTAGCAAAGATTAAAAACTCTCATTTATTATATCGTATATAGATCCAAGAGAAATGCAACAACCTCCTGTGCCTATTAATGCAACCGAACTTAAAATATGTATGTGTGTACAATAAGACCAATGGTCATTTAAGAAAAAACCACATTGGGCTCTGCATGACCCATATTGGGTCCCACAAAAGGGTGAGTCCCCAACAATGGGGCTGACCCCTGTTCCTGGCGGAAGCCCTGCTAAGCCTTTTAGTTAGGCACGTAATTTACGATGACTGAATCGAATTAGTAAATCACGGGTCTCAATATTCATATGACATCAAATGAATATCATCCCAAAGTCGCTCTCGATAGGACTGGCCTTAACATGAAGTACTTTGGATTAGTGCGTATATTATATTGCCTCAAGTATGAGGTCAATATATCGGTTACGATGTTTGATATGATAGTTAAAATTATTGGTTAAAATTATTTTTATTGTAGTATTTGAAAGTTTTATATTATAATAATTTTTTTCTTTTTATGGTAATATTTAACCTCTGTTTAGCATAATAGTGAAAACCACAGTTTCCACTACAAACTCAGTTATAAACAGTATAAAGCTTTCATATGCTACAATAATAATAAAAGAAATTACTATAGTATAAAAAGCTCACACATACTATAATAAAAATAATTTTAATCAAACGATTTTTATCACTTTTCAAACATTATCTTAAAAATTTATACTATTTATAATTAAGCTAATGATTAAAATCATCTTCTACTACACATGCTATAAATGTTCGTTTGCCATTCAATCTAAAAATATTATGACTGTGATATCACTTGTATCCCCCCTATATGATGTGACACTCGACAAGAGGGAGAGAAGTTGTGGACCCACAACCAAACTCACAGGTCACCAACAGTAGCCGCATAAGCTCGCAACACCACTTGTGCCCCTTAAATATATTTAAACAAAATCATTTAAAAAAAAGACAATAACAGCTTTTTACTTTAACTTTTTTATGTTATTGTGGAATTTTAATAATAAAATTAATTTGGAGTTTATATTTGAAAAGATAAAAACGTCATATATTTTAAGTCTAAAGAACAAACGTAGGACACTCGAGGATTTTTCTTTTCATATTCGGGTCAGATGCATAATAGATATTACATAATTATTAAAGGGTCAATATGCTAATTCAACAAAACACATGGAATCATAATGTAGATTTCTCTTTTGGGGATCGTAAATGTACTTCTTTTGGACAATGCTTAGCAATACAAGGTCATTGAACGTCAGGCTGGAGGTGCATAAATCTGGCTCTTTTAGGTAAGGAATTAATTTACCATGATAGAGCACCTAGGCCTGCTGAAATAGGTTTTGTATGAACACATTGGTGGTGCATGAGTAGTGGAACAAAAGATATAATTAGGAAGAGCATTTTGTTGAATTGCCTTTGATGAAGCACAATAATGGCATTGTATGATTTTGTCTCAATACTATAAGATATTCCTGCTTTTCATGTGTCATCTAAGAAAAAGAGGCTACACTTTATGTGGCATCATTGGTGTATATGTTATCTTCTTTTTTTAATTTTTTTTTCCCCTAAAGATTGTCATCTATTTGAACACAAAAAGATAAATACACAACTTTTCCGATCTAGTTATTCCTTAACCCTTTTTAGGACATAGGTTATACTTGAAGAAGGGGAAAAAACAGGAAATGGTCCCATCAGTCTTGACCTAATGTTAGATCCTTCCCATCAATAACCAAAGTACTTATCATGATCTCAACTACTTAATAAACATTAGGGCACCCACACGGACTTGATATCATGAATTCCGTATTACATGTCATCTCGACGATTGTATTATCTACATTGCATGGGCAAAATATATTTTGTTTTCCTTTTTAGACTTCAACAGCATTTTTTTTTTTTTAAAGACGGTAGGCTTCAACAATTTCAATTTCTTTTTTCTTCTCTTTTAATTCTTTATTATATGCCAAAAAAAAAAAAAAAAACTTATTTCTTCAATCTTGCAAGGAATATTTGTTTAGAAAGGAAAAATAATGTGTTGCCCATATTTTTGACCACCCATGGGAGCTAATCAGCTTCCTTGAATTAATCAACGTAAAATAGGTTAAACAATTAACGTTAGGTTACGTTATAAGCTTTGACGTTAAAAGCATTACAAACTGTACGCCTCATATATCATTTGCAAGAAATTGTAGAGAGAAAGAGAGTGATCCGAGTTGAAAGGGATAGGCTTAACGTCAACCATCAAAGTGAAGCCCGTGAATCATTAAACAAAAACCCACTTTAAAGGTATTCTTGAAAGTGGAAAAAAAAAAAAATCATAACTAGAATTTTTTATTGAGCCTTTTGAACCATTAAGCAATACCATACATGATACATGTCTTAGTTATAAGTATTAAGTTATTGTTGCATTGTAATTCTTGATTTATCATTAGGTTATTTACCTTTTTATACCTTATATTTTAGGTTTATTCAAAAAGTATAACTTTATTTTTCGATCTCATTAAATATATTCTATCAGATTATGTTTAATATATAAATTCATATCTTGTCTTGGTTAAATTTAATTTTGACTTTAAAATGACCAAAATAACCTTAAAAAAGTAAAAAAATAAAGAAACTAAAAAAATTTATTAAAAAGAAAAAAAGGAAAAAAAATCCCTTTCCATCTCCGACCCCCATCACACGAGCGTCGTTTTCTTACCTCCCTCGAACGAAGATAAAACTACACATCACCTCCAATATGCTTATAAACTCATTATTTAATTTATAAATTCTCATTAATTTTGAAGAAAAAAAAAATCTTTTTCTCTTCAAGTGCATGTTTCTCATGATTTCCCTTTCCAAAGATTTAGTATTCCCATTTCATGCAAATACTGTATTTTTTTGCCATTCGCATCGCCATTGTAAATTTTTATATTTACATAGATATGTAGTAGTACTGTGTAAATATAGTATTTTTCGACTGCCGACGACATCACTGATGATGTTTAATGACTTTGTTGGTTAATTTTTATATATACATAAAAATACTGTATTTTCATGTAAATTTATCATTTTTCGACTGCCGGTGACGTTGCCGGTCTTGGTGATGTTTGACATCTCTAGTTAATTTTTGTATTTTTATAAAAATACGATATTTACATATTAATATAATATTTTCCGAGGTTGGTAAGGTTACCATTAATTTTTTGTATTTACATTAAAAAAAATATTTACATACTATTACAATAGTTCTTGATCGTCGACGACATCACCATTGCTCTGATGTCACGCAATGCTTCTGATAAATTTTTGTATTTACATGAAAATACAATATTTATATGTCAATAAGGTGTTTTTTAGGTTCGATGAGGTCGTCGATAAATTTTTATATTTACATAAAAATACAATATTTACATGTTAATATAATATTTTCTAGTTGCGGACGACATTGCAAGTAACTTTTTTTAATCATAGAAATATAGTATTAACATGTAAATATTGTATTTTTTTTCAACCATCACTGGTGCCGACGAGGAAGGATGGTGAGAGATATATAGAGGAAAAAGAGGTAAGGTTATTTTAGGTTTTTGTTGTCAATTTCTTATAAGATAAATCTCAATTTGTTATGATATATTGTTCATTATACATATTGAAAACATAGGACATTATTTACTAATTCTTAGCCCAAATATTCTATTTTGCTCCTTCTCCCAATTTTAAACTAGCATGTAAAACCATTGTTTTAGAAACAATAATTAATTTTAGGTAAATTATACTAATACCTCCTGTATTTTATCCAAATTATAGTGAGATTCCTTAGACTAAAACTAATCACACTAACACCTCTTGATTGTTCAAAAAAATTACAAAGAGACCTCCCCTCTGTTAGTGACTATTAATTTTGGCCCTTAATTTTGTTCAAAATACCAAAAATGCCCCACCATCTATTAAAAACATTTTTAATTATTTATATGGCAACAAATGACAATTTGCCCCTTTTTGATATTAAAATAAGTTCAAATAATTTGTACACACTTGTAACTATAAATCTCACTCTCCTAGAAGATAAAATATTGTTATCCTTTTTTTCTTTTTCTCTTTTTTCAAAGATAATAATTACATCTAAACTAAGATAAAATGCAAAAATTAAAATTATATAGTAAAAAAAACTCCACAATTAATTTCCCAAACATATATCCCAATCAACATTTTTAATTTCAATCAAATTAAACAACCTTAACAAAACTAAAACAAATTAATTCCAACATAACCAAAACTAATTAATTCCAACAAAATCATAGATTAATTATAAAAAAAATAGTTTATTTTATTAAAAAAATTTAGTTACAAACAAAAAAAAAAGAAAAATAGATATTTTCTTTAATAAAAATAAATAACATATATCGAATTTTAAAAAGTATGAAGAAGACAAAAAGAAAAAGTAAAAAGCAATTTCTAACTCTTCTACTCTGTTGCTCTCTCTTACTCTCTTTCAAGATAGCCCATTTGGGTAATTCTTGTCATGGCTCACCACAGAGAACACATGGTTCCTTGATAAGTAGTCTCTTGAGGATATCGTACTACTTGTTGTCTTGGATATCCCTGTTATAAATAAAATATCCCACAATTTAAATAAAAAACCTCACTTAAAACAGTTTTTTTTTCTTAGTCTTTATCAAGTTCAAAAATCAAGAAATTCCTACTATGTGAAGATCAATCAAAATAGTCATAACCCACCAAAACAAACTATTTCTACATTCTAATCAATCTAATAAGGCTAGGTCTCCAGCGATGGGCAGTTGGAGGTTGGGGGTGAGCGCGGGGGCGCATTAGGGGTGGGTGACAGGCAACAAGGGCAAACGGCGACGAGCTTTGCAGCAGAAGGGGTTGGCGATGGGCTTCCTAGCTACAAGAGCCAGCGATGAGCTTTGTAGGAACAAGCAGAGGAGGGAGGGGCAACTGGATGTTAGGCTTTGTGGTCGGTCGAGGGTGGACTATGGGTGAATGGCAATTGGATATGCAGGGCAGGCAGATGATTGGAGGGAGATCGAGAGGAAGGGGTCATGAGGGTGGGTGGTAGGGGCTTATTTAGGTAGGTAATTTTGTTATGGTTTTAATTTTTAAATTTATGGTTGAGATAAAACGATATTTTTGTCATTTCAAACAAAAAATTAATAGAGTTAGTTGTAAAGGTTGTCAGTGTAATTAGTTTAAGTCCAAAGGGTGTCACTATAATTTGGATAAGATACAAAGGGTGTCAGTATAATTTCTTTATTAATTTCATTAGGGAAAAACTTAGACGTAGTGTTTTCGGATACATGTTTATTTGACATTCATACAATAGTTAAATATATTTATATAATGTTTGGAAAACTTAATTTAAACCAATGGTTTGAACTTAAATAATGTAAAGCTCTCATACGTTACAGTAAAAGCAATTATAAGTTCTAATGTAAAGTAGAGATGTTCACGAAATCTATGAATCCGTAAGATTCACACAACCCAATCCAATCCAAAGGTTTAGATTGGATTAGAAATAGTTTTGGATTGGTTCTAGATTGAGAAAATCACAATCTGAAGATTTGGATCGGATTATAGATCGAGGAATTCTTAATACATCCAATCCTTCAATCAAAACCCATATACATTTATATTTTTTTTATAATTTTAATAATATAGATTTAAATAAAACTTTGCTTTTTTTTTTTTTAATATCTAAAGAAAGAACTTTACTAAAGTTTTTTGACAAGTAAAATCATTATCAATTCCGTAATGCAACTTGCATTTGAAATTTTTTACTACAAGATTAATAATTATAAGTTATAAAAATATATGATTTCATTTCTATAATAACTTATCTTGTTTGTTGCTTTTCATTTTTTTTTTCACATAAGTCATGTGTTACTTCAGATTTAAAAGTTAATTTGAAGTTGAAATGTTTTAAAGTTTTAAGTGTGGCTTCTAAATGAATAATAATTTATTTTGAGTTTTTTTAGAACTTTTTATTTTAAATTTTATTGAAGCTAGTTTGTTTTAATGACATGTTGTAACAAATTTAATTTATTAAGTTATTTTATATTATGGATTATATATTTTAATTTTTGATGTCACAAATATTGGCCTTCAATATTCTAATTTATAAAGGTCATAGCTTAATCTACGAATCTGTAAATCCAATCCAAAGGTTTTGAATTAGATTGCAGATTGGGATTTTTGTAATCCAAAGGTTTTGGATCGGCTTGCATATTGAGATTTTCTCAATCCAAAGGTCTTGGAATGAATTACAGATTGACTTTAAAATCTGCAAAATCCAATCCATGTACACCCCTAATGTAAAGCTCTCACATACTACAATGTTTTGTACTAAATAAATTGAAAGTATTGATTTGAACTAAGGTTGTCAAACACTTAATTCAAATTGATTGTTCGGTCCTATTTCTAAGAGAAAATTTCATCTTCTGTCGTATTTCATTCCATATATTTTTTATACTATAAAAAAATAGCAAAAAGTTTATACCACTTTTTTTCCCCTTTTTCTTTAGCTTTCACTCATCTCTCTGCTTTCACTCTCTTTCCCCATTTCTCTTGCTTTCTCTCTTCTTTCTCCCCCATAAATCTCTTTCTTCAACGGCGACGATGACAACCATGGAGATCCTATCTTCCATGACAACGCACAAGCAAAGCGAAGCTACACAATTGTCACATATCAATAGTCATGGACAAACTTAGTCCGAAAGAGAACAACTTCATCGGAGTCCGCCTAGATTTGAAGACGAAGAAGTGTGACAAAGATATGATGTTCTCAACAACTTTTGTCCTCGACGATGAAGGAGCTAGCATGAGAAAATTGGATTCGTCAGAGTCCATCCAAATCTAAAGACGGAGAAGACTGACAGAGAAGATATGCGACAGAGATGCGGTGGCCGCGAAGAATTAGGATGGATTGCGTTCTCAATAGCAATAGAGCTAGTGTGAGAGCGTTCATTGGAGTTCTTGATCTGAGTTTTTGCTGCAGTTGTTGTTTTTGTTGTTGTTGTTGTTGTAATAATTTTTTATTTTATTTTTTTTATTTTTGTTTTTTTGGCCGCTAGCCACCTCGTCAACGTTGGAGACAAGCTGGCGACATTAGGAGAGGGAGAGAGAGAAAAAAAAGAGGAAAAAATATATCGGATGGACATGAAAAATATCCACGTGAAATATGTCATGAAGTGACACCAAATATATCTTGGATGAACATGCAATATGTACCGACTGGACAACGACATGTTCTTTCGGGACATGTATCAAGTTTGTGGAATTAAATCTTTTCACACTTGTGGCATAAATAAAAATTGAATCAAATAAGTAACATTTACGTGAATTTAAGATATATTGGTACTTAAAAAGATTTTCTCCAACACCTATCGTCATGAGGCTGATGAATCAGAGGTAAAATTTGCAATAGTTCCTCAAATATGAAAGATCAAGGTGTATTATATCTATAAGTAAATAAAAAATTGCATAAGCACACACTTGTAAGTGTACTAAAAACGATTAAATAATTAAAATAATTAAATGTTAAGGACTACTACTATAGTTACCTTTCTATATGCAATAAGACTTTTTTTCCTTTTAGGATATTTCTTTTCTTTTCTTTTCTTTTTTTCTCAAGTTAATAAGAAATATAGAGGACTTCAAATGTAGATAGTTTCATGTTGTTACCGACCGACCTTTTTTCTTTTCTAAATAAAATGGGAACTAAACCAGGCTAAGGAACAAAGTTTCGTATGGGACATTCTAAAAAATAATATTATTAACAACACAATTAAAAGGTTTTTCTTAAAAAAAAAAGGTTTTATATAGGAAACCATCCATTCGAATACTTAAATTGTTAAAAAAAAATAATAATAATAGTTATATAAGTACTTTTCAAAGAATATTTATATCATTTTAACATTAATTATTTAAAAAGAAAATTCCAAGTGGATCTAAAACAAAAGTTTGCAAAACTATTTGAAAATTTAAAGAAATTTAAACCTATAACTAAAAAATAAGTATAAAAAGTAAGATGGGATGTCAGAGTAGGTCGATTATGGGTGATGGTAAGTTTGATCAAATAGATTGACGAATCGATAAATGAGAGAGTGAGACGTTTTTTTTTATTTTTTTATTTTTGTTTTAAAATATTTTCATTTAATTTTTTAAATAATTAACGTTTAAATAATACTTGTTGATTATTAAGAGTATTTTTATTTTTTTAAATTTGACCATTGAAAGGGATTTTTTTTTTTTTGCTGTCAGCAATTAACGAGATATTTTTAATTATTTTTAGAATTGAAATGTTTTTTTTTATTTGTTTGAACTTGAAAATATTTAGTCGTAGTATTTTAAATAAATTCAGTGGACATATTTACATTTTTTTAATAGGTGGAATGAAAACACAAACAGAAAATCCTGTTTAATGAGTCGTTTGATACTTCAATTGTAACTAAAGTATTAAGTTTAAGAACTGTAATATGTAAGAATTTTACGTTATAGTAATATTTTATTTTTACTGTAGATGTTAAGAACTTTACATTGTTAGATATGATGAGTTGAAGCCAATGATGTGTTTAGAAGAGTAGTTTAAACTATCAATTTAGATTTAAAAATTATAACATGTGAGAGCTTTACACTGTTGCTTTTTTTAATACCATATGAAAATTTTATATTTTTATTAGTTTGAACTACTCTTTCAAACACCTTATAACTACGAAACAGACTAATAAGGTATTTGACATGATGGTTGAAACTGTTGATTAAAACTGTTTTTACTATAGTTTATGTAAACTTTTCATTGCAACAATTTTTTATAATTACTATAATATATAGAAATTTTATACTATTTATAACTGAAAAAGTAATCTAGACTATTGATAACAAGCACCCTCTAAGTATCGAGAATAACTAATATTGTATTAAAAAACAAAAACACGCAAACGGAAGGAAAAAATCGGAGGGCCAGAGCATGCCGACAATCAAGAGGGACCGTAGGACCCACCCAAAAAAGTGGGTCCCAACAAGACCGCAATAACAAAAGTCCATGGTCGCACCGATACCATAAAATCTAACACTAGCACTAACACTGACCCTATACATTGTCTTCATTCCTATCGCCAGCCCGGTGGGTTCTTGTTCCCACGTGATCTGTTCCCTACCACCACCCAATTCCCAAATGAAAATTTTCTAAAATACTACTAATAAAAACCAGGACAAAATGTCATCTGACAAGAAAAACAAAATGCAAAAGTGCGCGAGATTCTTTGCTTTTTTCCTCCATGTTTCCGTCGCAAAACTACAAATCACCGTCGCATTTAGGCCACGTGGCGTACATGCAAGCCTTGAATACCTAATTAGATTTTCATTTCATTTTAACCCTAGTCTTTCTCCTCTCTAATCTTACCGCCCTCGAGTTGAGACTATATTACATTACAGGCCACTGAACTAAATATACGAACAGTACACATTTATGAATATTAATTATGACCTGTCACGCGCACGACATCACGTCCAGTGGCCCATAAAACCTTTACACTTCGTAGTAATTTAATCATTTATAACCGCCGGGCCCAACTTTTATCCAAACACCCACCACCTAGCAATAAGTTGGTCTCCTTTGCCTAGAAACCTTTCGCATTTTTAAATGCTTGTCTCGTCCAATCCTATTTAGTGAAATTACTATTTCTTTTCAGGGATAAATAAGTAAATAAACATAATTAACACTGACGACAAATATATTTATCCTAACATTTATTGGATGAGAAGCCGACACGTGAGTTCGCCAAGTCATAACTGACGCGTGTCCCTTGCTGCTGGACATTTCCGATGATGGAAAGAGACGATGTCGTCGGTGCAAAAGCGAAGCAGAACGTGCCGGACCCGTCGACGGGGATGAGGTAATTCTTCGCCGGCAAAACCCACGACTTCCCTCCCGCGAACAAAAACGACACAGTTGGAACTTTCACGCTTGTTCGCGACGACAGGTCGTAGCACGTGTCGAATAAAGCGACGGCGTCTGCGGCTGGCAGGTCCTGAGTCAGCCTCTTGAACTCGTTCCGGAGCGACTCGTAAATCTCAGTCCTCAGCCGAGTTATCGCCGTCCCCGAGTCGACGATAATTCCTCCATTCCCGGACTCGTCGATGGCGAAGATTGACGGCGAGACCGAGATCGGATTTCCTCCGACGCCCATTCCGGTGAGCTCAACGAAATAGAAAGTGTCTGTCTTCCTGTTCTTCAGAATCGGTGCGAAAACCGAGTCGCTGGGTGAGGCCGAGTTGAACTCGAGAGTCGACGAGGCGGACGAGTCTCGGTCCACTAAGCAATAAGAGAAAGACATCGCTTTGATTTGCGAAGTCAAAGAGAGTTGACCTCCGCCGAGTCCGACTAAGCCGGCGGCGCCAGTAAACAAACCCTCGTTGTCGTGTCCGCATCCCAAGGCAACGTTTCTAGCGGAGCTTCCGAACGACACCGTTTCGGAGACGAATTCGCCGACGGTGAAAGATCCGTCGCCGTAGGAAACCTGGTAAAGGCATCTCCCCGATCGGCAGCCTGAAGTATCGAGGGCGCCGCATTCGGAGGATTCACAGGTGAGAGGAGAATAGGAAGATGACGAGCTCGGGTTGAAGATCGGGTCGGTCTGGTGGTAGCAATCGGAGCAAGGCTCGCACTGGAGCCAGTTGACGTCGCTGCCGGTGTCGATGACCATGTAGAATTGCTTGGGCGGCTGACCGACGCCGATGCGGGTGAAGTACTCGCCGCTGCCTTGGCTGATGCCGGAGACAATGGAGGTGGAGAGGTCTTCGGGGCGGAGAATCTGGTCGTCGGTCGGGAGGAGGTCGGATCGATTGAGGTTGTTGAGAGAGAGTTGGAGCTTGAGATTGAGGGAGTCGACTCTGGAGGAGTCGCGGGAGAGGCGAGAGAGGACGAGGCTGCGGTAGTCCTCGTGCTTGGAGTTGAGGAGAGAGTCGCGGGATTGGAGGAGGAGAGCGAAAGGCTGAGAGACGTTGGTGACAGTGGGGAATAGGGCTTCTTGGTCCTGATTGATAATGGCGGGTTTGAGGATTTCGGGGTTGAAAGAGAGGACGTCTTGGGCGAGTTTGAGAGAATCAGAGACGTCGAGGAGCTGTGTGGTCTGGTGGGTGTTTGTTATGTCGCGAGAGAGTGAAGGTGGGAAAGAAGAGAAGATGAAAATGGTTATTGTGGCTGAGAAGAGGAGTGTGTTTAGCGCCATTTTTGTTGCAGAGAGTGAGAGAAAGCAAGGAAAAGAGGAGAGAAATGGAGCGAGAAAAGGGGAGTGCGGGGAGCTTGGCTTTATTTAGGACCGGAAAAGAGGGCTTCACGTTTTGGTGCAAGGTTGTTTTAGTAAGTTTATATGTTTTTCTTTTGTCCATAATTTGTGATTATGTGGCTTTGGGTTGGACCGGGAACAGAATCGGGGAAATTGACAATTGACGTTGCCACCCATACAAATATAGTTTATTTTTATTAGGCCAACTTTTTTTTTTATTATTATTTTTTTTTTTTCCGAGAACAAAGAAAAAAGCCAAAAAAAAAAAACTAAAAGTTAAGAGCGTGCTAATAATTGAAGTCAAGACTAGGACAAGCATACATTGCATGCATATTCGTATGATTATAGTTAAAATCTTAAACTATTTTCTAGCAAATCTATGTATATATAGATCTACATGTATATGCACATATCATAAGACAAGCCTTTTCCTTTTGCTTCTTTCTCTTTAGAATGAATAGATGATTCTTCTTCTTCTTCTTCTTCTTCTTCTTTCTTTCTTTCTTTTTTTGTTTTTTTTGGGTAAAAGTTTCAATGTCTCCTCCACAATGTAGCTTAGCATTTCTTCTTTTTTTTTCAAGGAAAAAAAACACTCTTTGGGGCTCCGGGGAGGGGGAACACCGGAGGAAGGGGTTGCCGGAGGGGCACATTGGTTGCAAACCCTTGTTTTTTCTTTTTTAACAATTTTTGCTTAACAATTTTTAGTTTTATTTAGTTTAATTTTTTATTAATGATGTACTTAAAATTGTTATTATACTAAAATACCGCTGATAAGTGCTACATGTAACAATCACGTGATTTGAAAAAGAGAGAAAATAGATGGCTGTCAATCAATTCAGTCTTTTTACATATTTTTTTTAAGTTCAGGGTGAGTTCAACTAAAAAAAAGGAAACTAGCAAGTCATCTTTTAAATAGTTTAAGGACCAACCGAGCAATTTACTCTTTTTTAACTATTTTCAAAAACAAAGTTAAAAAATATAAAAAAGAAAAAAAAGATAAAGAGTGTGCAAATAATTGAAGTCAAGACTAGGACAAGCATTGACACATTGCTGTATGTCTGTATGATTATACAGTTAAAACTTAAAATCTTGAACTACAAGGATGAGGCTAGCCCTTTTCTAGCAAATCCATGTATAGATCTACATACATTGTCACGCCCTAGAGTACGAGAGGTGACGTGGTGATTTAATTAAGTTAAATAGATGAAGATTTAGTTAAAAACAAGGTTTTAGAATCAAATTTATAAGTAAAAATGTGATAATTTAAAAATCGTTTGAATAGAATAAGTTAAAGGAATAAAATGAATCATCATAATAATTAAACAAATAGAAATAACATTAAAATAATTAAATATAGGGTGGAACGCGTATGAGTCCCATTGGCCCACATATTGTGCACACACATATGGTACTGACAATATTATGATACAACCACAGTCCGAAAGTAAAGAATGTTAAAAATCTTACATGCCTTGAGTTGTAATTTAACCTAGCAAATTCTTCTACGGGTCGTAAGTCCAGTCAGCGGACTCCTCTCCAATCCTATGCTGATATCCTCCTAGGGTTAAGATTTTAAAACAAATAAAAATGTGAGCAAAAGGCCCAGTAGGACTATATTTAAAATTATTTAACTTTAAAAGAAATTTCTTAAAATTAGATAAACATGTAGAAACGAACTAGAACCATCAACAAATAGACAATTAAATGAGAAATTCAATAAAATATAATCTTCCAAAAATAATTCAAATAAATCAACCAAAAAGAATACCGTTTTTCCTTTCTTGGGCAAACCATACATAACTCACCACCGTAGTGGCCCAGCTGGGTTTCGGGACCTGCCCCCAAGGTTGTTCACTACACAACCCGATCTCTGAGATGTCATCATGCCCTAAAATATATATATACATATATATCTCTCTGATTCATAAAATCTCTTCTTTATCAGATGTAATCATTTATATTCATTATGAAGTTTATTATAAAATCCATCTCAATCTACTGTTTCAGAAAACAGATAATGAAAATCCTTTATCAACAAGTCATTTGAATACATTTTTATAGAAATCCTTTTTAGGCCAAAGCATTTTAAAATCGGCTACCAAAGAAAAGGGTAGAAGTCCTACCTC
>CAMOHE010048111.1:0-17498 GCA_946598075.1 Artocarpus hirsutus
TATTTTTTTTCCCCAATCAAACTGTAGTGTAATTTTTTTTTTCAAAGAGCAATACAAAAAAAAAAAAAAAGAAATAAAATGAAATGAAATGAAAGCAACTTCCACATGTACTAGAGTTTAAAACACTTGACCACAATGCACAGCATATTTTGTTCAATCATTACCAATGTTTATAGCCTGAAATCAGTTAGTTTTAATCAAACAGTAAAAACAAAAAAAAAAAAATTAATGCTGTATATAATATTTATATATTATAATATTTTTAGTTTTAACGGTAATCATGAATAGGGGTAAGAATCATGATTTTCACCGCAAACTCAGTTATAAACAATATAAAGTTCTCACATGCTACAATAACAATAAAAAAAATTACTATAATATATATCTCTCACGTACTACAATAAAAATAGTTTTATCATTAGTTCCTACCGCACTTTCAAACAACCACACCCTAATGGTTCAAACAATCTTCTAAAAAACGACGCTAAAAAACATACCTTTCTTCATTGTACGAATTGGACTTCTTGAGCACCGGAGTCACGTCCCCGGCCCTCCCCTCCGTCATGGACTCGACAATACTCCCGCTAAAGTACTCCTTCTCCTCCGCCTGAGGATTCCCAAACCTCGGATTCTCCGACATGTAATTAATCATCACTTCATCAGCCGTTTTCGCTGCGCTCTTGCACAAAACCCCTTTCCTAAGAAAACTTCCACTCTCGTTTCCATTCCCATTTCCAGTACTATTCTTCGCACTCACCGGCGAGGTGCTCTTCGCCTTGGCCACGGCGGAGCTTCCGCACGCGATCAGCTGGAGCAGAACGGAGTTCCGACCCTGACCCGAGCCCGACTCCAAAACGGCACCTGGGTCGTCGTCGTTGAACCTCCTCGACCGGTTATTGCTCTGTTTTGCTCTGTTTTTGTTGGCCGTGATTATTGACGGCGAGTCGTCGGAGTGGTTCAGAGTGGTAGTGGGCTCGGAGGGGGTATTCTGGGCCTGGAATTGTTGGGCTTGGGCTTGGGCTTGTTGGGCCTGGGCCTCTTCGAGTTCGTCTGTGGAGACTCCTCTGGAGCAGCGAGACCTTGGTGTGGTTGAGCTTGTGTAGCTTGTTTTCTGATCCTCGTCAAGCTCGTAATCTTCTTCTTGCTCTTGTTCCTCGTCTTCCTCTTCATCGTAATCGTATTTGGGTTTCTGTGTTGGTTGGAAGTTTAGCTCTTGAACGTGTTGTTGTTTTTGTCGTCTGGTGCTGCTTATTTGAATCTGTTGCAATTTTTCTTTTGATCACCAATTCAAAAAAAAAGAACTTTTAGTTTGTGGAATCACAACTGGGTGTTTGTAAATTCACAGAAATTAAGGTGTTAAACTTGCAACACAGAATTTACCAGAACATCCGTCAACCAGTTCGGAACCTTTGAGGACATACTCAGCTCCATCGGTTGGATAGATTATGTCGTTTTCAGCCAAGTCGTTCCACACATAACCATTCTTGTAGCTCCTAAAAGGTCAACAAAGTTGCATTAGCTAAACAAATATATAATTAGTAGTGAAAACATTGAGAGATGTTAATTTAAATGTAAACAAATAAAATGTACCTTTTGCAAGACCAAGAGTAGAGCAAGGGCATTCCTTTTCCCCTTAGAATAGTGAGCCGTTCCATAACATCTATTTTTTTTTTTTTTTTGAAACAAGTAAAAAAAATTTTTGAGATTTTTTTCCCTTTCAAATACAAGCAAAGGATCATAATAAAAGAAAGAGAGAAACAATTTTTTCCAAGTTTAAATACCTCTCAAGCGAAGTGGTTGATCGGCTAAATGAGATACTTCCATGTAGTGAGGATGCTCAAGATGACCATTTCTTGAGAGATAATAAACAACTTGGACTTTCTTGATGGGTTTGACTCTTGGCCTCAGGCAAGCTTTTGCCCTATCTGGGCTTGTTTCTCTGAGTCCTCTTGACCTAACATCCATATTTTGAGACCAAAATCTTCAAACCCCTTTGCTCTTTGACGTTGGTTGGAGCTCGAATATAACTTGGCTAAAGTCTAAGCTGCACTTCTTTTTGTATCACTCCAAAGTGTTTACACTTAGAGAGAAGAAAAATGGATAGCGAGATCTTTTGAGGAAAGAGGGATTAATGGCATTGATAGAAACATTTCCTCAAAAGACGTATTTAGATGCAGATTGAAAGTGATCGACTTTTAACGCTTTTGGAGTACGTGTTGAGGGAAATAAAAATTTAAGAACAATAGGCGGTTGGGGCAGAATATTTAATGAAAAAAGTGATGAAAAAGTGCAGGGTTTACTGTTTGGAACATGAATTTTGACTTTTCGTCTTAGCTCTCATCCCTGACCAGGACAAAAAAGCCACAATCTGATCTTTTTGGCTACCAAGGTATGTGCGAGCTTTATTAAATGCGCTTGTGTGATTTTGTAAATTTCATCTTTTTTTTTAAATGCTTATTGGCATTGATGAAGTTGACTTTCTTTCCATAGAGAGCATCTTTGTAGCCCTCCGTCAAATTATAGCCTGATCATATTAGACCAGCCAATTGAAAACATTGCGGTGCAAAGGTTTTTTTTGGGGCGGGGTTGGTGGGATGAGAAAGATTATCCCCCATTCTCATTTCCCAAATAAAAAACATTATTTATTATGAAAAGATATGGCAAAGGTAAACAATTTTATTTAATCATATGAGGTTATAATTTTATTACAAATAAAATAATAAGATGTAAATAAAATGTAATCTAAAAAGTGTATTACAAACTAAATTAAAGCCTATTGTTTAACAAATAGTAGAGTTTTAACTACACATAAAACAAAAAACACATGACACTAACAATAAATCAATTCCATTTGTAAACTCGTACGAAACACTTGAAGAGAGTGTGTGGACTGAGCTCCACAAACAAACATCCAAAGAGCTACACGCATCATTGATCTCAAATTCAGTACCAATGCCTCCAAACATCAAAAAACGCCCCATCCACCGTGGTGGCCTCATCGTTGTGATATTGTGGACGAAGTGTCAAGGCCGAGAACCCAACAACGCACCCAAAGACAACATTAAGGCTTTGGCTAAAACACCTTTTTTCTATATGTGTCTCCTTTCTAGGGTCGGCCATCCCCATTCTCACTTACATACACACACACATGTATATTGAAAAACGGCAGTTGACTGTTAGCTCTTGTATAAGTTATAAATTAATTAATATTTAAGACCACCTCCAATATAAAATATCAAAGATTCAAACTGTGAAAACCACCGTTATTACGAACGCAAAACAAACAAGAAGAAAAAAAAAATGACCAAAAAGAACAATGATAAAACCTGCAATGGTAGACTACCTAAAATGCCTAAAACTATCAGACAGGTTCGGGCATTGAATAAGGAGGGAAAAAGAAAAAGCAACGTCGACAAGCCACTGAATCAACATACGTGTGTCACACACAGCCCAACGTAAGCTCAATATAAGCTCAATATTTTTGACACCATCAAATACATTGCACCTCTTCGGATGGGGCATCAAGAAAATCGGAATGTTAGAGACGTGCTTGGAATGCTACCCAAAAGAACAACTAACCTTATTCTATCTCACATGCAGCGCCAATGCCTCCAAACATCAAAAAATGCCCCTTTCTCCGCCTTATCGCCGTGAGCTCTTGGTCGAAAGCACAAGGCCTAGAATCCAGCAACATACCCAGAGACGATGCCAAGACTCCAGCCAAAAACACTCCTTTTCTTTTTCTCTCTCCTTTCTCGGGTTGGCTATCCCCCATTCTCGCTTATATGCGTGTGTATGCATATATGTTGAAAAAGGTTAATTATTACTTATGAATGCTAGTTTTTAACAAGATAAAGAATTTATATATAAAATATCTTCATTGTAAATGTAAAATGTCAAGGTCAATATCTTATTCTATTTAAACTTGAGGATCGAAAGATTTAAATTCTATATTTTGTGGTAGAGTCAAGCGGAAAATTATACTAGGGGTATAACTATAAAAATATATCAAAGCTAATATCATATCTGACACTAAAATTGCAATTTAACATATTTGACATGTTATTTATTTTTTGTTCCAATACAATATGTAAATTCAAACTTTGTTCTACTTATTATCAAAAATGCTAAGTTTTGTAACTCATAAATTAAAATTTTAATTCATGTAACTCAAAAATTATGAAAATAGATTAATGAAAATTCATCATATTAATCAACAACAATTGAATTCTAAATAACAAATTCAGCACAAAGCACTATATTTCAAAGTGATTTCCTAGGAAAATAGTAAACTTTGGCATTCGCATACTAATTTATAATTACAATGCTCTAAGATTGTATTACACTTAGAGGATACAAATATCAATATTTTCATAACAATGGCATTTTTACTTAGAGGATACAAATATCAATATTTTCATAATAATGGCATTTTTATTTTACAAAAATAATTGATGAAAATTGACGTAAAATATAAAAATTATACTAAAGCATTTATTTTCTAAAAGAAACTTTAAAAAACTGTAATATAATTAACAATACATTTATTATATGAAACACTCAATTGAAAACTAAGTATATAATATAAGTTCAAGATATAAAGTGATCATTGCATAAAGATAAAAATATATTCACAAATTTAGTAAATTAACCTAAAATCAACCGAATATAAATATCTTACAATGTAGTTTCATGCAATGAGAAAATATTAATATCAAAAGGAACTTCTATGAAGTTTGAAGATATTTGAAATATCTTGGGTTTAAGCAATGTTGATATCAAGACCTGAACTTTAAGTAGCTTCTTTCTTGGACATTTTACATAATGTCACTCATTATCAATTCACCTCTCAAATTCTCGAGAATTGTGAATTAATCCAATTTCTAAGGTTTGAATGTCATCTAAGTTTTTTTGCTACAATGTTTTCTTTCACAAAAATCACACTAATTTAAATGGATATTCAAACTTTCAATTCAAACCTAACCGGCTAGATCACACTGAGATGTTCATTTAAGGAGTGACTAAGACTATAGGCACTTAATGATCATCAGTTCAAAACCATTAAGTGACATACGGTGATCATTATTGAAATAAAGAACGATTAGTTTTAATAATTTGTCTTATTTTATTATCACATATTATTAGTCACACAAAAATTACAATGGAAATAGATTAGAGAACAAAATGAGACATTTGAAGAGTTTTTTATTAAATATTTAACGCTTAACTAATAGAAGGATGAAAACTGAAATAAAGTTTTAAATTAGGAACTAAAATGAAACTTTTAAAATATCAAAGACTGACGTAAGACTGAGGATAAACTATAAAGCCATTTATGAGATTAATTCTTTTTAAATATAAAATAATATTTTGCCAATATTTTTGCAAAATTTTCTTAAAATTTCTCCACACACCATGCTTTTCACTAATATTGATATTTTTATATAAAAAAATTGTATTACAAAATTTTTTCGGATATTTTGTGGAATATATATTGCATACCTTTTGTGCTTTTGAAACATGAAAGTTTTCGCAAAAATATCAATGAAAAGGTCCTTGATTATATTTTGAGAATCGAAGTGTGTGAATTGGTTGTCAAATATGATCATAATCCTAAAGGACTGATACATAGCTTATATATATATGTGTGTGTGTACATTGTCGGCTTTTGCTACCTATGATCCTCCTCGGACAAAGTTATTTAACGTATTGCAGACGGTAAAAAGTTATAATAATAGTTGGAGATAACTAGATGTCTTGGTGATGTACAATTTCGATATAAATATATTACACTGAATAAATGTCATCTTACACTTCTTAACCTTATGGGTTAACCTTATGGGTGGGGATGGAAGTGCGATCTTCACCATACATATATTAAAGAGACTTAAAAGAATTAAAAAAAAAAAAAAAAAGAGAAAAGAAAAGAAAGAAAAGAGACATGTATGAAGGAAACTGTTAATGAGACAAGAAGAGGTCAGTCCTATTGGTGCTATTGCCTATGGTAGTTGACAAATCAGCTGAGGAATAGAATAGGGGTCAGAATTTCGCGGTGAAAATCAGCTTTCCCTGGTTTTTTTACCCACTTGAACCTCAGCAATTCCATTGTTTTTCTGCATTGAATAATCATGCAATTGATTCTGCATATCTTTTGTGTGGGAGTTGTACAAGAAACTTTACTAAAAGCAAGACCTTTTTGAACATTAACTGGAAAAAATTGTTAGGTAAAACAAAATTAGCAGGATTTTAGAATATAAAATGGTCAATTAGTTGATGATTGCTATCACGAAAGTCTTACCTTTTATAAGAAGTCTCAATATTCTCTATGTTGGCCGACTCAAATGTGAAATTGCAAATTATGACTCTCGTGATCACTGTCCATTTAATACATACAGTTAATGTTACCTTTAATACATCTGGATGAAAGTTTCATCAACAAGTAATCATAAATTTAGATAGACAAATGTAGTGTTTTTTTATAATTAATTAGTCTACGTGGTATTGTTAGGTGTGTAGGTTAAGATAAATAATCCTCTTACAACATGCTATAACCAGTTTTCATAAAATATGACCTAGTAAAGTTGAAATTTTGTATACATTTTGTGAGCATTAATGGGAAAAAAAAATGCATGAATTGCCTGGATTAATCGACTACGTAACCTCATGATAAGAAAACATAACTTCCACCGATATGAGATGTAACTTACTGTACAAAAAGGTTGAAAAATCAATTTTTCATTTAGATTATATGTGGGTATTCTCGTAAACGAACATTTTGGGTTAGACACATGATAATGAAGATATAATCAAGCGATATGAAACGTAACATACATTGATATTATATGTAACTTTTGTTTTCCCCAAATATCAGTGGTGGCAAAATTAGATATTTTTTGGTGCCATTTGTATGAAGAGTGTTTTTTTTTTTTTTTCTAACATTAAAGATTAATAATGATAATAATTTTGCATGTTACACGTAGAAGGTCGATGATAAGTCGAATCAAGATCATCCTTGTTGAGTTGAAAGTCAGAGGAGAAGTCATAGTACTGGAAATTGTCAAAGTGATCGTCTGATGTGGAGTGAATAAAAGGCTGGTAGGTACCATCATCGTCATCTATCAGGCTGACGCATGCCGATGTATTTGGTGTTGTGTGCTGGCTTGCCATCGCGCATGGTTGGGACGTCTAAATTGATGGGCTTGACACAACGTCAACACTCTTATCTTTTGAACCTTTTTGAGGTTATGTTTGCCTATTGCACCCTATCCTTTGTAAGGACTACACTTCCTTAAAACAATTTTCAGATTGTAATCCCTATTCCCAAGGTCTCGATTCAGCTGACAGTTTCTAGTGCCCTTGTTTCACATGATGACAGGGTCTCTAAATATTTGGGCTTGAGCAGTTGTAGTATTGCTTCACTTGCATTGTCTTCTTGTGTTGACTCTTACTCCATATCTCTGAATAGGCTCTCAAATTTGGCTGTCAACCTTAAAATCTCCATCTTTGCCTCGGTGAAGAGGTCTGGAAACTTGATGGCATAGAAGGATAGTTTGTTGAAATTTACCAATAAGAAACAGTATCTAATCATTTGCGTATCCTCCTCAAGCAACTCCACGAATGGTGTCTCGATGATCTACTATTGATTTTGCATTCATTGTCCACTTAAAGCATTAATTTTGTTTTCCCAGCCTGCCTAAACGTTACATGCATCTCTAGCTAATCAACAAGAAATGAGGCAAAACGTTCCATGATTTAAAGCAAGTGTGTGAATAAAATTTTTTGTGATTGAATGAACATTAGGTTGCAATTATGGTATAAAAGTAGTCCTTCGGATTAAAGAAACAGAAGGGAAAAACTTGAATAAAGATGTATTGTTTAAAGTAGTGGGCCTACCTATGTTTGAGCCGTCAGGGAGAGAAATGTGTGCAGCTTAAGCAGCAGTGGCCCAGCTTAAACGCTAGGTCGTTTTTTATCACTTAAACAAGTGATTTAACCGGTTTTGCCCGCTTCTAGATACAATGCAATGCCCTTGCCCATTTGGACAATCCTCACTCTTGATTTCAACCTAAATGGCTGAGATTGTTTGGAGGGAACTTCTATCCAGATGGACAGATGAAAGTTTCCTCCCAACGGTTCTAGCCATTCAGATCTCTTTGGATGATGAGAATCTTCCAAAGGGTATAGGGTGAAATGGGTGACTTGCTTTGGCCTTTGCCGGTAACGTCCTATGATTTAGATTTACAAAACGACACTGTGTTTTGGGATATTTTAGTTGATGTCTTGGAAAGAATGGTTTTAACGCGGGTGATCATGGGAAGCAATAGAGTAGTATAGAAAAAATGGTTTTAAGGCGGGTGAGATTAGTCTTTCTTTAACCAAATGGTGACGCAGGCGTGGGACCCTTTTTCTTTTGAGGGCTAAATCTTGACGGTTGATTTGTGTTATGTTTTTGATCAAAAAATTTCAGTAGTCGACTTGTTATACTTACTGATTATTTATTTACTGTTGTGAAAATATTTTTTTTTTCTTTTTCACTTGTTTTTGGATTTTTTTTTAATAAAATGCTAGTTGTTCTCAAAACTTTTTTTTCTTTATTTTTTTTAATGAGTCTACGGTGGAGAACGAAATAATTCTCCACCATATAATGGTGGGAATAACTTTTAGTTTTAGATCAATGGCAAAAAATAAAGGTGTACCAAATTGAAGATAAAACCTCTTACACGTAATTGTTGTGCGTTTATCCTTAGAAAACCTAATATAAGATCTTCATCCTCCTCGTCCCTTCTCCATCGATCAGCCCAACCCCATGTTGCCACCCACCGGGAGCCCAATGACGAGCTAACCGGAGAGCCCAGCCATTAAATTCCACCCACCGGCAACCCTAACTTGAAGCTTCCACCCACCGGCGAGCCCAGCCCTAAACTTCCACCCACCGACAAGCAAGCGTCGAGATTCCACCCACCAGCAAGCCCAGTCGCAAGCTTCCACCCACCACCCGAGCTTGTGACACATATTATTTTCCTAACGGGTAATATAGTAATTAAATTAATTATTAGTATGCCAATTAAAATTTGTTTCATCTAAAATCTTTTTTATATTATTTATATCTACCTCTTTTAAATTTTCTAATGTATTGACAAAAATGCCCTTGAAACTTTAATTTAATCACTAACTACCATTTGGCATTATTTGCTCCAAAAGTCTCTGATAGAGACTTGATTTTTACCTGCCAACCCCCTATTGTTTCCTCACCTCCTTTCTTTTTCTTTTCTTCTTTTCTTCTCTCCTTCCGCAAGACTCTCTTTCTTTCTCTCTCGTTTTCTCGTCCTTTTCTTTTCCTTGTTTGTCTCACAACCAAAATCACGATTTCTTCAAGCTTGAGGTAAGGTTTTCTAAGCTAAAAACTTTGATTTAAATCTGTGTTTTGGCATGAGAATTTAGGAAATGAGTTCTTTATGTTTGTGGGTAATTATACAACATTTTTGAAGTATGATTTACATAGATCTTTATTCAAAATGAGTTTTTGAAGTAGTTTTGAAAAGTTTTGATTTTTGGTTTAGATTTATTTGTTAAGTGTGATAATCCATGGTTTTTATGCATTTTTTATACTATGGCAATTGATAAAAAGGATTGGATTGAGCTTTAAAGTTTGAAACCTTTGAAAATGAGAAACTAGATTTCCAGAAATTGCTCTGTTGGCAGGCCAAAATGTCCAATCGGAAGGTCGGACTTGTCGACAGGCTCAACAGGCCAAATCCTATAGATCGGCAGGCCGAACCCTACAGATCGGCAGGCCGAACCCTACAGATCGATAAGCTAAACATGCCAGGTTTAGCAAGCCAAAGTCTGAATAGGACTGGTAAGCCGAACCTTGGAGATCGACAGGTCAGCAAATGGTCCAAAAATAGCAATTTTGTTCAGAAGGCAAGAAATAGTTTATTAGTAGGCCGATCGGACGGTCCAAACATACATGTTTTTCACCATTCTATGTTACAAAATGTTCTAAGGATTTCATATTAATGATTATGGCACACTAATAAGAATAGATGGCAAATTAACATGATTATAGAATAGGAATTAAGTTAAAGTATGGCTATTTTATACGTCGTAGTATAACAAAATACTTGGAGCTTACATGGTAAGCTTGGTATCGTGAGCTGGAAGTTATCAGCATGGTATTCGCCAAGAGGTAGGGAATCTATTACTTATCTTTTGTGAGGTTTTTATGGAACTAAAATCGGCTGTTCTATTGTAAGATATATATATATGTATGTTGAACTGCTATTATATGAGTATCATATATAAGACAACGACATGAACTCGTCCTTCATTATACAGCGAGGAATAAATTGATTTGACATATGTTGTTGTAAATTGAGAAGCATGGTTAGGAATACTAACTTGATAAATAATAATTGATTATAGAAGAATAGTAAGACATGAAGAGGGCGATAGTTACGTCTTTGGGCATGAATACCCTAAAAGGTAAAATAGAAGAGAGGTGATGACGCTTCATTGGGTCGAAAGTCTTAGAACGCAGTACAAGAATCGACTTGGTGAGAATCTGGGGCTTGATGTCCCTTCACTTGACACTCTTGGAATGATTGAAGAGTGAAAAAGCACGCCCATTTGGGTTTTGATGGGTTGAGTGATAAATACTCTATTGCAACGTGGATACCTAAGAACATTAATGAACTGTAATATTTGTATATATGTATATATATGAAACTTGGTAATGATTAACATAAGGTATCTGCGGAATATGATCATAATGAATCTCATAAGATGAATAATGAATGAGAACTAACTAACCATGTAGGTTTTTAATGTGGCAATGATAAAAACCTAAAAGTGAGTAATGGTTTTCACTACTAAGTATGTTGGCACTCATTTCCCTATATTTTCATCTTTTTAGACTTACAATGTGAGAGGTGGTGACAAAAAACATAGTTGAGGAAGCTATGTAGCTGTATTACATTGAAATTACTTCATTTGTTAAAGAATATTCTTCATGATAATGTAAGTATTGAATGTTATTTTCTGTGACTATATTGAGATATGTTGAAGGTTAAAATGATGATGATGACAGCTTTATATTATTAAGCTAAAGGTGTAACATTAAACAATGGTTTAATTGTTGTTTATATTTTTATTTTAATTTGAGGTTTTTCATTTAAGTCCTAAGAAAATTTCTTTTGATGTCTTATTTTAATTTTTGATCTTTATTTAATTTATAAAAAACTATTAACCTATACTCATAGGCATTATAGAAGTTTTGGTTTCGGAACCTAAGTTTAGTTAACCTAAGAAGTATAGCACTACTTTAAAAATCTGCTTTTGAAATGGTTTTAAAGTTGAATTTTCAATGTCATCATCAAAATAAACCTTTAGGTTGATTTATATAGTCTAGGCAGATGTAAAATGGAAAGGCCTGTAATGAAAGTATTAATGGTTATGTGGGAATGGTGATTATATGGAATGAATTTATGCGTAGATTGTTTAAGAGAAATTTGTATAGATACAAGGATTTAAGAGCCTTTTATCTCATGAGAACTAATATATATAAGGCTTGAGTTATTGATTTCAAAGTTCAGCATAGATGTGCCAAATTCTTCATAATTGATGCAATGATTATGTATAGACTCGATGGAGTACTTAAGTGCCAATAACTTTTCTTAAAAGTTCCATTCACTTAAGAAACATGAGATAAGCAAAGAATCCATGGTATTAAACCCTGAAAGAGATAAACATTAGTCTTTTGGACTGTTTAGACTGTGTAAAGGTAAAAAATTTATAAATTTCAAGGTTGGAATGTTTCTATTGCATACATTGTATTTAAATGGTAATATTAGTCCTCATGAATAGACATGATGTGAAAATGTTCAATTGAAGTTTTCTAAAGTAAATCATAATACTTAAGGTATCTGCAATGATTTTGAACTTTTACGATGAAAGGTTTGACTTTTAGCTGCATAGATGTGAATCTCTAGGTTACTTAAGGTTTTGTTTTATGAAGAAATTAAAGATTGTATAAGTGGGATTATGAGGATAGTAGATGTCCTTAAATAGTAACATCAATAACCTCTTCTCATTGATGTGGTCTAAGTTGGAAGATAGAAAGTGTATTGATTTCAAGGTTAGTCACATTCTTGGTAGTGTTAATGGTGAATATATATTAACAGATACTAAGTATTAAGGATAAGATAGGAGTGTATGTATTGTTCAATAAGGTTTTGATTAAAAACAAATTATTTGAGTTACAAGAAGATTTTGTTATTTGGAATGATTTGGATAACATTCAAGGGAACTTCTGATTTTTATCAAATCGGGTTTTATCATTTATTTTGGTTAATTCTATTTTAAGTGGGCTTTCAATTTAGCTTAAGATCTATACAAGTTGGGTTTCAATTTCATGCTTGTTATTTAACTTGTTTCAAATATGTTAAGGCCTGAAACAACCCAACCCATTTTAGCTTAGAACATTTGGGCCTAGGACCCAAATGTCATCTACAGTGGTCTCTCGCATGTGGTCTCTATACATGTCATCTATAGTGATTCAATCATTATCTACATATACGTCTACTATGCATAGGAGATCATTTCTTTGAGCTCACTCTCTTTCTAAACAAGTCATTCTTTCTCTAAATCACAAATCCTCTCCCTTCTCTCTAGAACTTTTTCTTCCTCTCTCTAAAAGAAGAAGGAATTCTAGAATTGCGCAACTTACTGTCTCTATTTTTCTTTTCTATTCACTCTTCTTTCATTTTATCATGGACTCAAGTACCAACACTTGAGAAAGTATTTTCCATCACTCTCCGAGAAGGTTCTCAACAAGAAATACAAAACTAGGATAACTCAGTTGTAGATTCTTATGCGTTTTGGCATCCTAGGTGATGTAAGGATGCTGATAGAGGGGAAGATCTGTTCAAGTGACTTCATTCAAGACGTCAGTTTACCAGGTATAGGTACCAGTCGTAATGTAATAAAAAGAAGAACTTATGCCATCACAGTCACTTATAACAAATATGGACGACAAAATTGTAACAGTAAATGTATTTCACCAAAATTTGTGTTTATAAATAGAGAGAATAAAATAAGCTTTTGCAAGAATAGACTTTCTAAGAGAACTTGGATAATCTCCATCATTCTCTTTCAAAATCACCCTAGTAGATAAGTTTAAGGAGCTATCTTTAAACTCTGGCCTAAATTCCATGTAGAAAGATAACGTCTTAGGAATATGATATTTTAAGATCCTGTTTGCTAAGTCATAAGAAAACTGGATGAGGAATAAGTCATCACTCTATAAAGGTTGTTTAGTCTACGTTTGTTTGAAATCGTTTCAATTAGTGTTCAATAATCTGTGTCTCTCCTCAGTAAAAGTTGTTTTGTACTCAAAATATCTGCTTTTGTGTTCAAAATAATTGTGATTATTAGATTGACACGGTAAGTGTTAGTATCTCATTTAATTTATGGTTCTCTTTAATATATATATATATATATATATATATATATATATATTCTTGTTAGACACATCACATGTGGTGCTGCAACATGTTTGAATTTTTGAAACTTATCCAGATATTTCGATATTTGTGTCTCAAATTTCAAAAGTTTTACAGTATTTATTGTTTATATTGATTTTCTAAATTCAATATACATTTGTCAAAAGGTCAATAATTGTTTCAGAGTGTTTTTTGTCAAGCCATTCTTAATTGTCAAAAGTTATACAGTTTGTGTCTAATCTTTTTCAAAAAGTAAATCGGACTTTCCATAAACTATAAACCGCTTTTCTTACTTTCTTACCTTGACAATATTTTGTTTAAACCTTTAGATTGCCTTTTTCTTACCTACTCGTCTATCTCTTTAGTCCTTTTGCGTATTCCTCATCTTTAAAATCTTATGTAGAACCCCGAGTCTAAACGGAGCAAACATAATGAAATCACTCATACAAACCAAACATGTCTACCTCCTAGTCTACCAAGAAAATAAAGAATGTCTATGCCTTTTATGATTTTAGCCCTAGAAAAGATAAAATCTATCTAGAAGCCACAAAACACTTAAGACAAGTCTTAGCATGTAAAAAGATTAACCCAACCTATGGGGATGGTAGTTTAGGATTAATGGGAAGTGTGGCAATAGCAACCAAGTCTGGTGGTGTTGAAGTCTTGGGGATTATTCCTCGACTTCTACCTGAGGGGAACCTTTGCGAAAAACAATATGTAGGAAGAAAAGAGTTTTAGACACCCCTAAACATTATAAAACCATGATTGATAATTTTGATACTTTTATAGCATTACCGGTGGTCTAGGTACCCTTGAGGAAATATTCATGGTTACTAGTAGAAATTTATTAGGCATTCACTCCAAATCCTTAGGACTTTTAAATATAAATGGTTTTTATTATGTTTTTTTTTAAATTTCTAGATTACATTGTGGAAGAAAACTTTATTATAGAATCGATGAGACAAATATTTGCTACTGTTTCAACGGTTAAGGAATTGCTAGATAAGATGCAAATCATCCATCTAGAGTCCAACATTGCAACATCCAAGCTTAAATAGGAGATGGAAAACTGGGAGCGGCCATTTGATTTAAATCTCCACCTATAATCTTTTGGTTTTATCCATAGTATGTATGTCTATATTTCATGTGTCACGAATAATCATTTCCCCCACACTCTATATTTCTTGTGGCATGCTGTTGTTAAACTTTTAGATTCATTGACCCTAATACTAAGATGGCTAGTGATACAGGGTACTTGATCCTCTTGAAGCGCATCTCATTTAAGGTATGATCTTTTGTTTATCGATGTTTTTGCATTCTTTAAGCACGCATGATATGGATAGCTGGATATACAAAGTGTCTTGTACTCTCGAAACATATATGTATCATGTTTGTAATACACAGTATCCTATTAATGTTTTGTGAAAGTATGAAAGTCAATTGTGGGAATACCCTATAAAAAAATACAAGTATGTTATTTGGGTTGAATGTTTGTGTCATGAACGTAGCCTTTTAATGAAGAATCTAACGAGTTTGCTTACAGGTACGAGATTCCTTCTAATATCTCTATGTATGATTTTGAATAGAAGCACTTGTATTATATATCATACGATTATGTGTTCGTTTATCAGTTGAAATATGAAATCAACCATCCGTGACTTTTTATTACTTAGAAAGAAAAAGGAACCCAAAAATAAGGTATACAAGAAAATTCTTTGGCAATCTACTTAATGTAATTGTAAATCACGGTCCAAAGATAATGAAAGACTGAAAAAAATAGTATGATCAACATGTGTGCTTTTCTGATCAGATTCCTAAACCATAATACAAAGTTGTAAATTTGAAACTTATTAGAAATACTCTTGTAGAGGAATATGGTATTTAGAGTAATTGATATTTCAAGTAAATGAATGGAAATATAGTAATCCACATTGGAGACAAATGGCATTGAGGGTGTAGAGTCGAAAGCTGAATCATAACGGAATTGTGATTTTTACAAGTATTGTTAGATTTAAAATTTTGTAGAAAAAATTTCTTTAAAGGTGATAGAGCTGTGGCACCCGTTATTTTCCTAACAGGTATTATAGTAGTTAAATTAATTATTAGTATGCCAATTAAAATTTGTTTCATCAAAAATCTATTTCATATTAATTATTTCTACCTCTTTTTAAATTTTCTAGAATTTTTCTATATTTATTTAATATATTTTCCAAACTGCTCTTGGAACTTTAATTTAATAAAAAAACTGCCATTTGGCATTATTTGCTCCAAAAGTCTCTAATTGAGACTTGATTTTTACCTGCCAACCCCCATTGTCTCTTCACCTCCTTTTTTTTCTTTTCTTTTCTTTTCTTCTTTTATTTTCTCCTTCCATGAGACTCTCCTTCTTTCTTTCTCATTTTCTCTTCTTTTTCTCTTCCTTGTTTGTTTCAAAATCAAGAGTATAAATCCAGCTATAAAGAATCCAAAGTTGTTTTCTTGGTCTTCCAAAATCATACACCAAAAATCAAGGGTTTTCACAACCAAAATCATGATTTTCTTCAAGCTTGAGGTAAGATTTTCTAAGCTAAAAACTTTGATTTAAATCTATGTTTTGGCATAAGAATAGTGAGAAATGAGTTCTTGATGTTTATGGGTAATTATACAATGTTGTTGAAGTATGACTTACATAGATTTTTATTCAAAATGAGTTTTTAAGCTTGTTTTAAAAATTTTAATTTTTGGTTTAGATTTGTTTGTTGAGCATGAAAATTTTGAGAAGAAAGATTTACATGTGCTTAAGTGTGATGATCCATGGTTTTTTATGCATTTTCTATACCCGAGAAATTGATAAAAAGGATCAGATTAAGTTTTTAAATTTGAAACCTTTGAAAATGGGAAACTAGATTTCCAGAAATTGCCATGTTGGCAGGCCATAATTTCCAATCGGTAGGCCAGACTTGTCGGTTGGTTCGGTAGTCCAAACCCTATAGATCGGTAGGCCGAACATGCCAAGTTTGGCAAACCTTGTAGTTTAGTAGGCTGAAGTCTGAATAGGACCGACAAGCCAAACCTTATAGATTGACAGGCTGGTGGAGGGTCCAAAAATAGCAATTTTGTTTGAAAGGCCAAAAAGAGTTGATCGATAGGCCTATCAGATGATCCAAACATACCTGTTCTTCATCATTCTATGTTATAAAATATTCTAAGGATTTTATATTAATGATTATGGCACACTAATAAGAACAGATGGTAAATTAACATGATTATAGAATAGGAATTAAGTTAAAGTATGGCTATTTTATCTGTCGTAGGATAACAAAGTACTTAGAGCTTACATGGTGAGCTTGGTATCGTGAGTTGAAAGTTATCGGTATGGTATTTGCCAAAAGGTAAGAAACTTATTACTCATCTTTTGTAAGGTTTTTATATAATTAAAATAGATTGTTTTATTGCAAGATATATATATATATATGTATGTATGTTGAACTGCTATCATATGAGTATCACATATGAGAAAATGACATGAACTCGTCATGTATTATACAATGAGGAATGAATTGATTTAACATATGTTGTTATAAATTGAGAAACATAGTTAGGAATACTAACTCTATAAATAATGATTGATTATAGAGGAATGTTAAGACGTGAAAAGGGCGACAGTTACGTCCTTGGGCACGAATAACTAAAAAGGTAAAATAGGGGGAAGGTGATGACGATCCCTAAAAGTCCTAGAACGCACTGTACAAGGATGACTTGGTAAGAATCTAGGGCTTGATGTCACCGTACCCAACACTCTTGGAATGATAGAAGAGTGAAAAGGTATGCCTATTTGGGTTTCGATAAATTGAGTGATAAACATACTATTGGAACGTGGATACCTAGGAACATTAATGAACTATAATATTTGTATATATATATATATGTATGGAACTCGGTAATGATTAATATAAGGTATCCATGGAATATGATCATAATGAATCTCATAAGATGAATACTAAATAAGAACTAACT
>CAMOHE010048111.1:17518-35167 GCA_946598075.1 Artocarpus hirsutus
ATAATATTAGCAAACTATTTATACAATGACTATGGAAAAGCAAATTGTTTTAATTAAGAAAGATTATGATTTCTTTTAAATAGTATTTGTATTTTTGTATATTTCTGTATTCTATATTTGTATAAAAAAAAAATGTGTATGCAAAGATCCTGGGAATGCTTTTTCAAACTATGATTTCAATTACATGTTATTAACTGCAATAGTTTGCTTCAGTTTTAACGAATGAATGTAACGATATCTGTGACGTCCAAAAAAAAGGGGGCGTAACACTTGGAATGATAGAAGAGTGAAAAAGTATGCCTATTTGGGTTTCGATAAATTGAGTGATAAACACACTATTGGAACGTGGATACCTAGGAACATTAATGAACTATAATATTTGTATATATATATATATGTATGGAACTCGGTAATGATTAATATAAGGTATCCATGGATTATGATCATAATGAATCTCATAAGATGAATACTAAATAAGAACTAACTAACTATACAGGTTTTAATGTGGCAATGATAAAAACCTAAAGGTGAGTAATGGTTTTTCCTACCGAGCATGTTGGCACTCATTCCCCTATATTTTCATCTTTTCAGGACTCACAATGTGAAAGATGATGACAAGAAACATAATTGAGGAAGCTATATAGCTGTATTACGTTTGAATTGCTTCATTTGTTAAAAAATATTTTTCATGATAATGTAAGTATCATATGTTACTTTCTACAATTGTATTGAGATATGTTGAGGGTTGGAATGATAATGATGATAGTTTTATATTATTAAGCTAAAGGTGTTGTATTAAACTATAGTTTAATTGTTGTTTATATTTTTATTTTGATTTGAGGATTTTTATTTAAGTCCCGAGTAAATTTCTTTAATGTTTATTTTTAATTTTTGATCTTTATTTAATTTATTAAAAACTGTTAACCCCCACATAGAGGAGTTACAAAGCATCCACCCACCAGTAAGCCCAACCCCATCACCCCTAGCTCTTGTCAATTTTAGCTAAAAAATATCTATAATTTAATTAGCGTTTCTATATCTTGGATCCAAATTGGTTTAACTTTCTTGTCAATTATTGTATCAAACAAAAAGTTTTACCCAAAATTCTTCCTTGATCATAGCCATCTTACTCATTTTTTGTCCATTCTCATTTTCGTTTTCAAAGCTTTGCCTATAAAGCTCATTAAAGCCAGGTGTCGCCATTATCAAAACCTTCAAACTAGAGGAGCAACACGCCAAAGAAAGGGGACAAAATTTTTGACGTGGGGTGGGGAGGAAAGGGGACAAATTCATTAAAAGAGGAGACAGAGTCATTGAACAAAGGAGACATTTGTCAATGATGATGCATAGAGGTTTCAATTAGATTTACAGGCGATGGGGTTGGGATGGAAATCTGCTGATGGCGGAGCTGCCAGAGTGGTGGAGCGACGACAATAGCTATAGAGGTTGAACAAGTTTTGGATCAAGCTTATTTTTAGATTTGGTTTGTAAAATTTTTTAAACAATGGTTTTTTGGGTTTCAAATTCAACATTTAGGAGAAAATATTTAGGGAAAGTAGCTATTCAATGCATGAGTGAAAATGAAGGAATTTTCTATTTTTTTCGTTATTTTAATTTTAATTGAAATTATATGTTTTCTAGATCATATAGACCTCGTGTATTCCTTTAATCCAAAACATTCAAAAGCGATCCTATGATTGAGTTTACTATTCTCTACCGATGGAGAATTTTGTCATTCTCTACCAAAACCTTTCCCTTTTTTAGTTTTTTAGGGTCTATTTGGTAGTGTTTTTAAAATAGGTTTTGTTTTTAGCAAAAGTTTGAAAATAAAAAAAAATTTAAGAAATGTGTTGGGATTGTTTTTGAAATTGTATTTGGTTGTATATGTAGTGCCTTTTTGAAACAAAACATTTTTTTAATAAAATTTTGTTAATACAATTATTTTTGTTCTTTCCTCTTTGTTCCATCTCTCATCTTGGTCTCTTTCTCACGTCCTTGTACATCCCCTTGAGCCACTAGGTCGTCGGACTTCACCACCACCCAGGTCATCGACATTGTCATCCACGGCCAGTGGTAAGGTCAGAGGCAATTATCTCCCAGCGAAGATCCAACAGCCGTCGTGGAGATTCGACGAAGATCTAATAGGTGGTAAGATCTAATAGGTGGGTTCGTCATAAAAGAATGGGGTTTGGGGTTGAAGGGTTTGTTGAAAAGCGATTGGGTTAGACGTTTTGGGTTAGCCAGAAAGGGCGATCATCAAACGGGGTGAGAGAAGGGTCAACGGGATGAATCGTGATTGTTGGAAATGGGTTGCTTGGACAAATTTTGAAATAAGAGGTGTCAAAATCTGATGAGCAGTGGCCGGATTTCTGCCTTGAGATTAGTGCCGCTAGAAAATGAGGGGGAACTTGGGAGGAGAGAGAGATAGAAGGAGAGAGAGAATATAGAAATTAAGTGAAAACCAAAATAAAAACATGTAAAATCCATTTTCAATTTTCATATTTGAGAAATGTTTTCATTTTTTTTGGGCCCAAAACAGAACCAAATGTATTTTTATTTCATTTTTAGTTTTTGTATTTTTAAAAATGACAAAAAAATATTTGAAAGACAAAACCAAACAAGGCCTTAGTTTTTTTTTTTCTTCTTGTTCATAGATCGTGGACTCTTTTCAAAATTTAAATTTGGGATTTTACCTTTAACTAATCCCACCTATAAGTTTACCAATTGAGGTAACACTAGTTTTTTTTTAAAATTACTATTAGCGGGCAAAAAATTATCAATGTTTTCCAATGACACTGTGGCTGTCCTTTGAGTGTGTGAAATGGTTATTGCGACGAAGTTCAGTGTGGTGACTTATTTTCCAAATTTATTTTGCTATTAGGGAATGATATAAGTGTTAGATTTGGATGTTATAGACAACTTCTAACATCTCTTCCTTGCTTCCCGAAGTCTATAATACTATTTCTGATTAAAATTGAGGTCGAAATTGAAATGAGGGTTTTGGGCTTGAAGCATTTGAGAGTAATTTAACAAATTAGAATGGCAATTTAGAAATAGATAAGAGTAAGGTTGTTCATGGAAGGAAAAAAAGCCAAACAGGAAATGAAGTTTAGAAATTTAATTATTTTACAAACATAATATTAACAATAATTATAAAAATATTTGTTTTACATAAAAACACATAAAAATTACTAAAAATAATTACAAACTAATAAAACTAATGGACCTTTTCGGTTTTTCATAGATATGTTATCTAAGACTCAAAAATATTTTTAAAAATTATCAAAAAATAATAAGACATATTTATAAACTAAAAAATTCTTTATAAACACTGTAAGACTAAAAATAAATTCACACAAGATTATTTTTATCGTTTTAATTATTTACAAACTAAACACATATTTAATACACACGACAACTTTAAAAGTTACCAAAAATATTTTTAGACATAAAAAACACTAAAAACACATAGTTAGACATATTTTTACCCTAAGACACATAACACCAATTAACACAAAAATGTTATTAATTAGAGGATTTTTGAGAAATAAAAGCATAAATAAATGATTTTTGCTTTGCAAAATGTACACTTTTACAGTCTCATCAGTTGGTGACTTGATCTTAAAATATACAATCCAATATAATCCCAAGTATATGGTTGTCTTAAGTAATAAATACTTAGTGAATCCGAAATCAAACCTACAAGGAAGAAATTTGTTTAGTTCTAGTATATTTATTATATTCTTTTTATTTATTTAAAAGCTGAAAAATAAGAGCATTAATAATTAATGTTTATTAAATATATTCACAATATTTTACACATTTTTATAGCATTTTTTATTTTTAAAATTTTCTTATTTTGGAACTTTAATAACAAGAAATACTTCTTAAATTAAAATGGAACTTCAACAACAAGTGCAATTAATTTAAAATATCTTTAACAAAATGACAAAAATAATAACAACAAAGTAAAAAGACTAAAAAAATAATTATAATAGAGCTAAGGTTCAAAGGTTCTGCTCTAGCAATTAACTTAAAACAAATTTTAGTTTTTCTAATTATTTATTAAGTGGGTTAAGAACACATTATGCCATTCTACGTCAACAATAAATCAAGCATTACAAAGTATTTACTGTGCCTATAATGTAGCAAAAACTCAACTTAATAAACAAGTAGAATTTCAATAAAACTTAACTAAAATATCAACCCAAATAATAAGTTAAGCATTTACCGAGCCATTCTCTGTCTATAGCTAATCATGATCCTTCTAAACATTATTTGTGCTGGTCTATGTCATCAAAAAATCAAAACCAAAATTTTGACAGAGTTCTAGCAAAGAAAATATTAAAATTCTAAAAAATATTTTGGCATTATAACTGCTTAAAAAACTAAAAAAAACTAAAAATATTGAAAATAACTTTGCTAGAACTTCCCCCTCTCATCTCAGCCAAAAGGAAAAATTAAAAAAAAAACATATTTAATAAAATACTAGAAACATTATTGAGCTTAATTTTTACAACATAATTTGAGAAATATTTTACAAAAACTTAGACTAAAAACTAAAAATTAAAAACTAAACTATTTATTTAAACAGTAATTTTTTTACACTACGAGGCTTGAGAAACTGGTGTCCCCTCCTTTTATAGCCCATTTTGGCTACTATTTTTTTTTTTTATAATTTTTTGAATTATTTGAGTTGACATTTTTCGGATCAAATTGAAGTCTTTTAACAATTTTTTTTCTCTTGTTCACGCGAGATTCCCTTCTCTAGAATGCGAATCTAAGTTTGTGACTAGAGGCATGGAAACAATGCAATATTGGCGACAATCATGCTAACTAAGGCTTAAAGAACAGTTCCAATTGAAGGCGAGATGGTTGGACCAAATCAAACCAAGGAAAACCATTGAATCAGTCAAGGTACTTTGATCGCATGGTTAGAAATGTGCCTACATGTGGAGCTGCCCGCAACAAATCTAACAACCCTAATTACATGTAGGTCCCACACTTGGCAGCGCTATTTGGTGGCTTGTCTGCAACGGATGCCTAGCACAAATCTAATGGCCTGGACAAGTTGGTGGCACAATCCAATAGCTACAGAGCTGCCTCGTGGCCCTTCTAGAATAGCTTCGAATTTTTATAAGTTTTTGAGGTATTTGTAGCTCAATTTTGCCTTTTTTGGTGCCATTTTGCCCTGTTTTTCTTTCAGATTTTAAATCTAAAGCAAGAAAATTGATGCAAAATTAATTATTTTACAAACATGTTTAATATATATTTTATATAAAAACATACAAAAATAACTACAAATTTCTAAAATTTCAGTCACTTTCGATTTGACACATATATGATTTTTAAGACTTGAAAATATTTTTAGAAATTAATAAAAATATTATAAAACATATTTACAAAGTTAAAACATACTATCAAACACATTAAGACTCAAAATAAAATTACCCTTTGTTATTTTTACAGGTTTAATTAATTAGAAACTAAACTAATATTTTACATACAAAAATAATTCTAATAATTACCAAAAATATTAGTAAACATAAAAAAAACACAACAAACACACACACACACACACACACATATATATATATATTACACTAAGACACTAAAATATTGTTTATCACAAAAAAGCTATAACTAAGGAGTTTTATGAGAAATATTAATACCAAATAATTGAATTTAGCTTTAAGAAATGTGCATTTTCTAAGTCTCATCAGTTGGCTAGGCGACAGATGGGGATGGGGAAAAAAGGTATCCTTCCTCAACGTTTGGAGGCGTTGTTGGCTTTTCGGAAGCTTCGGCCTTGGTTGAGAGGCGGAGTTTGGGAAATGGTGATAAGGTCTCTGGCCGATGGAGGAGGGCGAAGGTGGGGGTGTCTCTCACAATGGCGGTGGGGGTTTTTCTCATGATGGTGGCCTGGCGTTGTTCCATTTTCTTTCTGACTTGCCGGTGGGCCCATGGTGTCCTAGCCCTTTAACTATGGTGGCCGATCCATATTTGGAGGTCCTGTTGCTATATTCTAGTTATTACCTATTTTTTTGATTTTCTATGATTATAAAATAAAATTGGCATTGTTTGCAACTCTTGTTGTAGTTTTTGGGTGCTGTTTTATTGGGATTTTATTGTAATAATGATGATAGTCTCCCCATCTTCTATTGTAGACTTTTTGTCTAGTTCACCAGTTTGGGAGTGTCGTGGTCTTGTGTTTGGCCTTGGTGCTAGTAGTTTCTCGATCTAGCTTAATTAGAGTTTCCCACCATTTATAGAAGTGTATTTAAAAGTGCCATTTATGTGCTCGATTAGTTGTGTACCTTATCGTTTTTCTCTTGGAAACTAATACATGCTTTTCCCTCTTGTGCATTTCAGACGAACCTGCTGGTGGTTTCAGTCTATGATCGGGGTTTAGTCGCTACATGTGTTGTAGTCATTCATGCCTAAATTAGTGCTTATATTTTTCTAGTTTGGAATATCATTACCATTTAAAAAAATTGGTCATTTCCCTTGTAGCGTCCGGTCCGAGCGTACTCCCTCAAGCCTCCATAGGACCCACCTTGCAGGGCCCTCGGACTTATGGCTCTTATTGGTAGACCATCTCCGTGCCACCCACGCATCCGTATTGTCTCCTCTGGGGCCCTCTGCCCCCTCAGGGTTTTTTTTCGCGTTTCTCGGGTTTGAACCTCAAACCTCCCTTTAGAAGTTCTTATTTCCTTCTCAAACCTCCCTCTGGGTCTTATGGAGGCTTGAGGGAGTACGGTCAGACCGAACGCCACAATAAAATGCGTGTTGTAATCTTCAGCAACGTTTGTAAAAATTTTTAGCGCTTGGAATATCCCTATCTGCTGTTTATTAGGCCAGACGTGATTGCTCAATATGATTTGAATGCAGGTGAAATTTCTGCGCATCTAACGGTGAAAAATAAAAAAGATAAAGATAGTTGACGAAGTTATATGTATAAGTCCGTATAAGTCCTTGGTCTGTTCTTGGGCCTGCAGATAAAGAAATCCTAGATTCTTCCACGAAAGTATGCAGAAAATTTAATTGAATCTGACACCAAACTCTTAAGCATGTTTTCCAGATTGAAATAAACTGGCCTTCATTCCCTCTACTACCCTCACTTGCCCTCAATTCACTCCAGGCAGTGGATGAAATTGTACCAATAAAATATGACAACTCAGCAGAATGAATGGTCCAGATTATCTGTGGGAGCATCCCACATTTTAAAGAGCTGTGGGTCTATATAGGAGCCCCTTAAAAATATATATTCCCCAAAAAAAATCTTTTTCATCGCCCTATGATTATAACCATGTTATTTACAAAACTGTAAACTCTAATCTAGTATATAATATACTTTTTAAATTAAGTCTTATTGTTTTATTAGTAATATAGTTATAAACAAAACTATAACCTTCAATTTAGTATCTAGTGTACCTTTTAGACTAGTTTTTACTGTTTTATTAATAACAAGGTTATAAATAAAACTATAAATTCTAATCAATATATAATATACTTTTTAAACTAAACCGTACTATTTTTGTTAGGCGAAATTATAAGTCTACGGTGGTGAAATTGAATTGCTCATTTCCAAATTGCTAGCAAAGACGATGGTGCCTAGTAAAGTCTAATGGAGAGGAGGGGTCACGAAGTTGTGTAGAAGACAATAATGTGGGACACTAGAAAGCCTGTTTTGTTTCTCGGAGTGGGCAAAATTTTGAAGCGAAAAGTTGTATAGAAGACAATAATGTGGGACACTCGAAAGCCTGTTTTGTTTCTCGGAGTGGGCAAAATTTTGAAGCGAAAAGTTGTATAGAAGACAATAATGTGGGACACTCGAAAGCCTGTTTTGTTTCTCGGAGTGGGCAAAATTTTGAAGCGAAAAGTTGTATAGAAGACAATAATGTGGGACACTCGAAAGCCTGTTTTGTTTCTCGGAGTGGGCAAAATTTTGAAGCGAAAAGTTGTATAGAAGACAATAATGTGGGACACTCGAAAGCCTGTTTTGTTTCTCGGAGTGGGCAAAATTTTGAAGCGAAAAGTTGTATAGAAGACAATAATGTGGGACACTCGAAAGCCTGTTTTGTTTCTCGGAGTGGGCAAAATTTTGAAGCGAAGTGAAACACTTCCGCAGTTGCCATAAACGCGTACCATATCTATCTCTCTAGCCTCTGGTATATACATCAAGTACGCTGTCGTGTTGTCTTTGTTGTCATTTTTTTTTTTTGTAATTATTAATTTTTGAACACTTAAAACCTCAGGGGAGAATTGGCAAACAACGTTAATTTTGGATGATTTTTATTTTTAACTTTCGCGCGCGGATCTAGGACTCGAGCGAGAGTAATGCAAGATTCTTGTATGAGTGCAGTACGTAGTACTGTTTGCTGATAAAGAGTACTATAAAAATTTCAATAGCTTGCTGTGAGCGTGAAAAGCTATTTGGGTAGAATTCATCGGCTGACAGTAGTTCAGACAAGTTATTGGGGGTATTTTAAAAGGTGATGAGAATCAATGATAATAATTATTTTTATTGTAGTTTGTGAGAGCTTTATATTATAATAATTTTTTTTATTATTATTATAGCATATGAAAGTTTTATATTATTTATAACTAATTTTATGATAAAAACAATAGGTTTTATCATTTTATCAAACACCCTAAAGCGGAGAAGGGGGACCAGACAAGTACATGATATGAGGAGCGTCCGTGCAATGTTTATGTGGCCTCAAATTTCTAGTTTAGCGCACGTACATAAGCTAATTCCGGAATCACTCATTACGACATTTCACTATCACTAACGATGTTTATGTGGCCACATATTTTAAGTGGATGGTATGGCAGTAGGTTTTATAATTTCATTTACATTGTTACTTTTGCAATTGAGTGCGCATTTATATGTTGTTAATTCACAATCGTCAGTAGAAGTCGCAATTCATGTTAATAAATGTATTGTGTCGACGTGTTTATTAATTCTGTAAAAAAAATATCAATTTAAATACAACTTATTTATTAAACGTGTCAAAGAATTTTAACCCAAGCATATCCTATTTAATAATCGTTTTAATCGTAATAACTCGCATAGCTAGTTTAGATTTATATATTAAATAAATAATTGATATAATTATGATTTATTTAATATGATTATGTTACATATAATAGCTTTATTGATCAATTTATTATTTATTTTTAGACTACCTATAAATTTTAAAATATATAATATTTATGTTTAATAAAAAGCAAGTAAATTTTTTTATGCATCATATAAACTTTTATATTACGTCATATATAATTACGTTTCAAATCATACACATGTCATTTTGCATGAATAGTGTTAGGACGGTCAACATTAACCCAACTCATTTAATAATCATGTTAATCGTGTCAACCTGTTATTGACCCAAACTCATTTGTAGTAGACCCAAACCCTCTAACTTCATACAGGTTTTATGTTGTATTATGGTGTCATGACTCAAATTACCACCCTTAATCATCATAAATGGAGACAATAATATTATCATAGCATTATATAGATACCATGAAAACATTTTCAAAACAGTAAATTATACTGGCACCTTTTATATTTTCCTCAAATTACAAAGACACCCCTAAACAAAACTAATCACATTGACATCCCCTAAACTTAATTTTGTTAATTTTTTTGTTTAAAATTACAAAAATGCCTATTTAATCTCAACCATTGATCTAAGCAATCAAATCTCACCTATAAATTTGAAAAAAAGAGCGAGAAAACCCCTAAAAATAGCCAAACAAGCCACCTCTCTAACCCCTACCCCCAACCCTTTCTTCCTTCTGAGTCCCTCTGGCTGCCAACTATCCCTCCACATTTGTCCGCCCTCCATTCGGCCAGTGCCCCTCGACCCCTGCACTAAGCCCAGCAACACTGCCTACCCCCTTGCCGTTGAGCCGAGCCCCGACCGCCCCTCTTCCCGTCGAGCTAGCCCTACACTCCCCCTTCATCCCGCCCAACCACCCCATGTGGTCTCCCACCTATCGCCCACTTCCTCATCATTTACATCTCCATGCTTCACCCACAGACAGAGAGAGAGTTTTTTTTCATAATTATTTTTATTTTCATATTTTTAAAGCTAAATATTTTTATTTTTTCTCAAAAATATTTGTCCTTAATTTATGTTTTTATAATTTTGTTATAATTTTTTTTTATCTTTTATGAAAAATACAGCACTAAGGGAGAGTGGGAATTTAATTTTGGTTTTTTTGGAATTAGTTAGAATTTATTTTTATAATTGAATTATTATTTTGTTGAAATTAATAATTAAATGTCTTAATTTTGTTGAGATTGAAGTATGCTTTTAATTTTGTTGAGATTAAAGTATGCTTTGAAGAAGAAGAAAAAAGGAAAAAAAAATTATTTTCCATTAGAGTGAAATTTATAATTGCAAAGTGTATACAAATTATTTAAACTCATTTTTATGTCAAAGAAAGGTAAAATCGTCGTTTCAAGATACATAAATTACTAAAAATGTTTTTTAATGGATGGGGGGCCATTTTTGATATTTTGAACAACGATAATGGTCAACTCACAGTCAACTAACAGAGGCAGTGTTTCTGTAATTAGGGTAGAACAACTAAAATTTTGATCTAGGAGTGTTTCTATAAAGTTGGGTAAAATATAAAGTGTCTCAGTATAATTTATCAATTTCAAAAATTAGTTTACATTTTAGATGAGATTTATACTTGGATTCTACAAGCCTAGTCTAGAAACTTTTGTCACCTGGTCAACAGTTAGCCTGACATCCTGATTATCCAACATTTGATTCTTATGATTATTTCCTGTGGGTTGGATTATTCTTAATTTATTTTCCCTTTTTCATAATTGATTAATAATTAAATATCTTGGAATTAATTTAATCATTAACTATAAACTATTGTTGGGCGTTTATTTCTTTGGTTAATAAACATTCATTGGTGTTTCACTGTTTTGTGAATATACCAGGCCTATTGTCCCTAATTGACCATCAAGGTGATCTTCGTTAAGCTTGTAAATGGAATCTACTCATTGGTTTGGATCTTTAGAATTCTTCAGCTGGGGCGTATAAACAACATTGGGCCCTTCATGATCGAGTCTGTAGGGTGTTTAGGCCTAAGCCCATTACATTTCATTTGAGAAAATTATATCTTATGCCACATTTTTAAAAGTTGTGTTTATTTATACCATATTTAAAAAAGTTATACCACACTATTATTCATATTACATATTAAGTTATGTCACAAACAAATATGTATGACATTTATAAAAAGCAAATCTTAGAAGATTACATTTATAATAATTCCCATTTTCATTTACTTTTAAGAGAAAATTACACATTATGCCATACATTTAAAAGTTATTTTTATATATGTCATACCTAAAAATGCCTATACGACATTATCATTTATATTACATATTAAGTTATGTCAATAAACATATGTGACATTTACTTTTAAAAGTTGTATTTATTTATGCCATATTTAGAAAAAAGTTATATTACACTATTATTCATATTATATATTAAGTTATGCTACAATAGTAAGTTATGCCAACTCCAAGGGGTAGCTTAATTGGCTTAGGACCTCACCCAATAACAGGGAGGTCTTGGGTTTTATTCCCCTTGAGGCCACCTCCGTTAGTTGGTCCTCAGGTGCTTAAAGACGTCTCGATATCCCAAGAACATATGTGCATTTATAAAAAGCAAATCTTAAAAGATAACATTTATGATAATTTCCCTTTTTATTTAGTTTTAAGAGAAAATTATATGTGATGTCATTCTTTAAAAAGTTATTTTTATTTATGTCACACTTAAAAATTTTCATGTCACACTATTATTTATATTACCTACTAAGTTGTGTTACAAATAACATGCTTGAATTTATAACAACAAAATATTAAAAGACGGTATTTATGAAAATTCCTCTACTTTTATCCTTGAGCATATAATTCTAGGGCTTCAATATTGTCCTAAACCCAATTGGTGCTTCAATTACTATTCTACCGTTACATCGGAAATTTTAACATTTTGTCCATTAGAGAAAACCTAAACTCAGATATGGCTTTAATTGATCCCTTACTTTATTCTTACTGCTATAACTTATCACAGGGAGTCCAAATTGCTATTTGATCCCTAGTGTGGAGAAATAATTTTCTTACTCCTAGTTTCGACTCTATTTTTCTAATGTTTTGTTTTGGTTTTCAAAATTTGAAAATATCCTACATATACACAATAAAGAAATTTTTTATGGAGAAACAATTTTCCATACATCAGCATAACATGTTTTCATAATACAGATCTTAAAAAGTCTGAAATTACAGTTTTCCGCTATAGTTGAGACTTTCGTTCTAACTCTTTTGGAAGATTTTTAAGCCCTGACACAAACCGTACAGTTTCACCGTATTTTCTAAGACTTTGCATTTTTGCCGTGATTTGACAAATCTTTATATTTTTTCCCCTTGGACTTCTGGGAGATATTTAAAACGCTCTAGTTTGGTTTTTAATACCTATTCTAAAATTTTTTAGCTATAACCCATGGCCCTCTAGCTTATACTTTTTCTATTTTTACATCCTTGACCAAAAACTCAAAAGTTCGATAGTTTTTACCTGAGGCTAAAATTTTTACATTGTTGAGTAGCATTTCAATGGGTAAGCCACTGTCTTCAAGGGTCATGGTCAGATCCTAACCAGTTGGTCTTCGATTTTTATTATTCCTAAAATTGCTTAAGAATGGCAGTTTTGGGTACTATTTTTATTTTACACTAAACAAGTCAACCAATACGTTTTCATGCATTGCAAGACATCAACATAACATTAACACACCCAAGATTTATGCCATAACATAATTTCTTCATGCCAAGGTTTAATTTTCGTACCATATACATACAAAAAAGGCATTTCTTTGCCTACCAAACTGAATCATTTTACCAATAAAAGGATTCTAGAAATACCGAAAAAATACTAGTTCACCCTCTGAAAAATTACATCAATACTATAACTATAATATTTAATGCATTATTATTGATATGAATTTGTCCAAAGCCATCAATTGAGTAAAATAATACAGAAAACATACCTTTATCAGTGTTTGATTCTATATTTGTTTAAATATAAATTGTCTTGATTGAATCATAATTGCAAAATGGATTAGCAATATGAAATAAACAATGAAGTGGCAATGGTGATGAATACAGTCTTGTCACTCCTCTTAATAAGCACCAATCCATATATCAAGTATCATCACCACCAAAAGATAATGTATTTATGGGAACCAAAAAAAAAAAAAAAAAGAGAAATTGTAATATACAGCATTTTTGTTAAACCAATTGAGATAAATAACATGTTTAAAATTTTTGAAATTTGTAAGTCTAATTTTACCCAAATTTTTTCCTCTTCTTCCTTCTCTCTTTCTTTCTTCTTCATTGCATCTCCATTTCTTTCGCTCTTCTTTGTGTTTTCACCTCTCTCTTCGTCTCTCTTTCTTCGATTCTCCTCTTTCTCGTACTTGTTTCTCCGAATCATGAGTACGACACAATCTCCGGCGACGATGAAGAGTTTGATCTCTAGGAAAGACGACAATGGGTGACGAAATTCTGCTCGACTCCGACGACCGGCGACGCTGTCAAAGCCGACCTTAACTTTGGACAGAAGGCGACGAAGTTTCGCTTGACTCTAGCTACAAGCAACGCCATTGAAGCCGGTGTCGATCTTTGGGTAGATCGGCGATGAGTGACGAAGCGAAATCAATATAGGCTATCAGAATCTGATGGCAGAGGAGGAATATGAGGATTTTGGTATGGAGGGGGCATTGCTGGAATTTAAAAAAGCTAATTATTTCACCTAGAATATGGATAGAATATGCCATTAATTTTTTTTTTCACAACTTATTTGTTATTTCCCTCTTTCTCCCCTCCAAAAATATGTCCTTAGCCCATTTCGCCAAAGCCCAAACATAGAGTGTTGTTCAGTCAATGGGGGCTAATTGAAACATTTTGAGCAAAATAAAGTCATGGGTCTGCACACAACAAAGTAAACAAAGCCCATCTTGTTATAGAGGTGTCAAAAAGAGCCCTGCTGTGGCGGCTTGACCCTTCTGACCCTAGGTCCATGACAAGCTTGTAGCGTGTCAAGCCCGGCTCTCTATGGTAGAGGGCTATGCCTAAGAAGAAAACCTCAGGCCTAGCCCTTGAAGGGCCGTAACAGGCCCAAGCCTAGCCCTACAGGGCCAGCTCCATAATTTTTAATATTTTGATTTTTAAATTTTTTTGTTTAGTATTAAAATAATTTTTTAATAAAAGGTGTATAAAATCATGAGACTACTAAGTGTAAAGAAATATTTCTAAATATTATATAGAGTATTAAAGAATAGAAATTCTTATTTTTTTTCAATGTGTGATTTAAGTAAGTTTATATTTAAATTTGTGATATGTTTTATAAATATGATAAATATAGTTGGATATCAAAAATCACACAAATAATTGTCTAGTTGAGCAGTTGATGGACTCTTATTTCTTCTAAAGGTTTGAGGTTAAAACCTCAAGGTGGTCAAAATAGGGGTATTTTATTAAACATTTAAAGGCCTTTAGCGTGCCTAGGCTGAGCTGGGCCTGTCACATTCCTGGGCTGTCCTAGGCCCTTCATGTGTCAAGGTCATGATGGCCCAACGGGCCTGGGGGTCAAGCCTAGACCTTGGCTCCGTGCATTATACTATTGCAGGCTAGACCATGCCGTCCATGGAGAGCCCGGCCTATTTGACACCTCTATTGCAGTATTGCCCAAGCTATACCATGCATAAACAATATGGTCAAAAATATCAGTTGTTAATAACATGCTTTGAACAAGATGTTTGATATTAATATGTGATTCTACGTAGTTAAGCTAGCTCACTAAAATAATTTCAAGATAAAAGAGTGGTTTTATAGATCCCTCTTTACTCTATACACCCCCGTTCAAATAAAAATTTATTTTTATAAAAAGACCCTGGCCTACAATGACAAAAGGAAATTGTTTTAGACTTAATTACGTAACTAAATTTTGTTATAAAAGCGAAACTAATGATTGTCTTTTCATTCTCTCTACACATCCCTCGTGTCGTATCCCAATTTCTAAACGATTGATATTTTTAAATCTATAATGAAGCCTTAATTTTCACCTTTTAATTACTATTTCAAAACATTGCATGGTGATGGAGGTGTGTTAAACTTTCTTCATTATTTGTAGTATGACAATTGTCTTTTTGCTTTTTTTATTATTATTTTGGTTGCTAAGCATTAAATTTTTTTTAAAGGCTAATCATTTTATTTTTTCTGTTGTTAAATTGGTTGGATTTTTTTTCCGTTTTGTTCTTTCTTTTTGTTCTTTTTTTTTTTTAACATATGCTCTTATATTGTTTTACTACCTTGAATTTTATATTGTCATTTTCTTCTTTTTTTTTTAACACCTCAATTGATGTAATTATTTGGTTACTCTTTCGTTCCTTTTTTTTTTTACTTACTATATGTTATTTTTTCAGTTGTTTTGCTTTCTATTTTTTCCCTAGAGGGTTTTTAATAAAAATCAAAGGTAGAAGGAGAGAATTATGCCATCATTAATTGTGAATAAAATTAAATAAACCAAAATGTAATAGTGTTTAGAAAATAGCCTATTTAAATTAAAATGAAATTTATTTTTATATAAAATGACGAGAGATACATACGAAGTAATAGAGAGAACGAGGAACAAAAACTAAAAGAAGAAAAAGAAGAAGAAGATGGTAAAATTGAAAATTTAATCATTCACGTGTTTAAAAAAATATTATATATTTAATTATTTTTAAAAGTTTTATTTACTTATATTAAGAATTAAAACTATGCTTTTTGGTGAAAAGTAATTTTTTTAAAACATTATTTAATTTATAAATGAAAAAAGGCTTCACGCCTAGAGCTTCAAAAGAGAGAGACAGAGAACTGACAGATAATATTGAAGTAACAAATTAAAATAAAAATTGAAATGATGGGTGTGAAAGGAACAAAATAAAGTGGTCAAAACTTAATGATTTTATAAAAATAGTTTGAGTAATTTTGGAATGTTAAAGGTGTGTAAAAATTAAATTTAATTATTTTAAAATCATATGGGATGTGTATTTAGAAGCGGAATATAAAAGATAAAAAGGGCATATAAATGAAACCACCCATAAGAAAACAGACAGTATAATGATTGAGCAAATAAAAATATGTTTTTCTTTTTTATAGCTTTTCTTTTATTAAATAGCATGAAGGATTATTGTAAATAATTTCTATATCTCATAGAAAGGATAATTACAATCATAATTTCTATCCTTGGCCTTGACTAATCAATTCATCAATTGCGCCCCTCATCTTAGAGGTACCATTAGCGTGTGGGTAGAAGAAATCAGTTATATATGAAGACATTCTTCAATGCTTGTAGGCGGCGCAAGTTTAGGGAGCTATACAAAGATGGCGCTAATGGAAGACCGATATTTTTAAGTCGTATATTCATTGACTTAGTCAAACACTATATTTTAGTGATCTTTTGTTGGGTTTGGTACCCTAAAAAATGTGACATTGTACATATTGTTAACAAATAAATAAAATGATATTTATTATTATTTTGGTTGATTATATGTGTATGAATACATTTATAAACATGGAGAAAATTTCATGATTATTTATGTGATTATAAATTTAGCATATAAGTGTTATATGCTTAGGGATAAAATTTAAAGATAATAATCTAAATAGTCCGTAATAATTAATTAAAGTTTAGGTTCTTTAATTAAATATTATAAGTACGGTCCAATCTCATTTAGAATATAATAGTTATTATCCGGACTATTAATGTAGAGACATTAGATTGGAGGTACTTTATATAATGAGATTATATAGGACTGAACTAGATAAATTATGAATCTCTAATAATCATCCGTTAGAAATAGAATGTTCAAATTTATCACTATGTTAATCATATATTTGACAGTCTTAATCCTGAGTATTTATTAGACTCCTGTTTATAATATTATGCTTTTCGATTTGCTTGGTAAGATTTGTTTTAGCACAGATCATAACTTAGCATCTTGAAAACATAATGTAATAAATGGCTGGGAATAATATTATATAGATATGAAATCCATTCCTTTCCTATGGAAGTTAGAAAATGAAACACCCGTTATTTTAACGGGTATGATTTTTTGTAAAATCATAAGATTAAAATGTCACTTTAGCATTTTTACTAAGTCTCCGTAGTAAATATTTTAAATCTACCTATCACTTATTTCTACCAACCTGGTCCCGCTACATTAATACTCAATTAAATAGCATCCTTATCATTTGGAGACATAGAATTAATTCACCTCAACTACCAGGAGACATCGATATGTTTTCTCAACTACCTTTTTAATGCCTCCTTCATCTTCTTCTACAACATACCCCATTTGTCCCCTCAATTATGTTGATATTATTTGCTAAAAGTCTCCATGGGAGACATGATAACATTGTCTTTTAATGCTCATTTAATTCTATCCCGCTCCTCAATTAATTTGATGCCTATATATTCAACCATCACCACTCTCTTCTCTAGTTTCTCATTCTCTCCTTTCTCACTTCAATTTCCAACTAAAAACACAAGGCATAAAGCTTTCTTTGCAACC
>CAMOHE010048112.1:0-16555 GCA_946598075.1 Artocarpus hirsutus
GGGTTGCCTCCCAAGAAGCGCTTGTTTTATTATCTTCAGCCTGACTCTTCCTCTTTTAAGTCGAGTTAAGAGTCATGATGGACTTGTTGCGATCAATTTGACCATCAAAATATGGCTTCAAATGCTATCTATTAACCTTAAAGTTTTCCTTTCTCTTCATGATGTAGTTCAACCGCACCATCAGGAAACATTTTGGCGACCATAAATGGGCCCGACCATTTAGATTTGAGCTTTTCAAGGAATAGTCGAAGCCTGGAATTATATAGTAGCACCTACTGACTGGGTACAAACTTCTTCCGCTGGATGTGCTTATCATGCCAAGATTTGGTCCACTCCTTATAGATCTTTGCATTCTTATATGCCTCATTGTGAAACTCATCCATCTCATTAAGTTGCAAAAGGTGCTTCTCACTCGCTACTTGCATATCCATATTCAACTATTTCATTACTCAATATGCTTGATGCTCTAATTCCACCGAAGATGGTAGGCCTTCCCATAGACCAACCTATAAGGAGACATCCCTATAGGTGTCTTAAATGCAATTCGATAGGCCCATAACGCATCATCTAACTTCTTAGCCCAATCCTTGCAAGAGCTATGAACCATTTTTCTAGAATCTACTTCACCTCTCTGTTAGATATCTCTGCTTGCCTATTAGTCTAAGGATGGTAAGCAAGTGTTGTTCGGTGCTTGACTCTATATTTCAACAAGAGAGCCTCAAATTGCTTATTGCAAAAGTGTGTTCCCTCATCACTTATGATAGCTCGTGGAGTTCTAAACATTGTAAAGATTTTTTTGAGAGAAAATTAAGTACTACCTTCCCATTATTGGTTTGAGTTGCAGCCACTTCAACCCACTTCGATAAGTAATCCACCACAAGGAGGTTCTACTTAATGTTGTAAGACGAGGGAAATGGTCCATGAAATTGATACGCTATACATCGAAAAGTTTCACTTCTAGAATATTCTTCAAGGGCATCTCATTCTTTCTTGAGATGTATCCTATTCGTGGCATCTATCACAAGCTGTAACAAAAGTATAAGCATCTTTGAACAATGTGGGCTAATAAAACCTAGATTGCAACACCTTAGCCGCCATTCTGTTTCCTCCAAGATGTCCACCAAACTTAAAGGTGTGGCAATGTCTCAAGATCTCCTCTACCTCACCTTCTGGCACACATCTTCTTATTATTTGATCCATACAGTACTTGTATAGAATTGGTTCTTCCCAATAGTGGTGCTTTACATCGGACAAGTACTTCTTCTTTTGTTGATATGAGAGTTCTAGTGGCATGATCTTTCTTGTAAGAAAATTCACATAGTTTACATACCATGGAAGAGAGCTTGTAGTTGTGATGACAAAGAGTTGCTCATTTGGGAATTGATCACCAATAAGAGGCTATTGCAACTCTTTTTCTTCTAGTAGTTCAAGTCTTGAGAGATGGTCTACCACCAAATTTTCTATGCCCTTCTTGTCTCTAATCTCCAAATAGAATTCTTGGAGTAATAGAACCCATCGGATGAGTCTTAGATTGGCATCCTTCTTGGCCATAAGTTATTTACTTGTAGAATGATCTGTAAAAACTATTACCTTATTGCCAATTAGGTATGATCTGAACTTGTCAAAAGTGAAGACGATGGCAAGTAATTCCTTTTCTATTGTGGCATAGTTAAGTTGGGCATTTTAAGGGTCTTGGTAGCATAAATAAATAGCATGAAATACCTTATTTCTCCCTAGAACCACTTCTACTGCATAATCACTTGCATCACACATCAATTCAAGCGAGAACTCCCATTCCACTGCTACAACAAAGGGTGCAGACACAAGCTTCTCTTTTAGGGTGATGAATGCCTTATCACACTCCTTATTGAACTCAAAAGGGGTACCTTGCACGAGTAAAGTCGAAAGAGGCTTAGAGATCTTGAAAAAATCTCTGATGAATCTTCTATAGAAACCTCTGTGACCAAGAAAACTCAAATTCCCTTTGACTGAGGATGGTGGTGATAGCTTCTCAATTGTCTTTATCTTCACTTGGTTAACCTCTATTATCGTTGATGAAATGCAGTGGCCCAAGACAATTCCTTCTTTTACCATAAAGTTGCACTTCTCCCAATTAAGCACAAGATTGGTTTGTTCACATCTCACAAAAACCAATTCTAAATTAGCCAGGCAATGATCAAAGGAGTCACCAAAAAAAAGGGAAATCATCCATGAATATTTCTATAATCCACTCCACCATGTCTGAAAAAATTGCCATCATACATCTTTGGAAGGTTGCTAGTGCATTGCAAAGGCCAAATGGCATTTGACGGAATGCAAATGTACCATAAGGGCATGTAAATATGATCTTCTTTTAGTCTTTTGGTGCAATGGTTATTTGGTTGTACCTCGAGTAGCCATCTAGAAAACAGTAATACTCATGACCTATAAGATGATCTAGCATTTGATCAATAAAGGGTAAAGGGAAGTGATCTTTCCAAGTGCTTTTGTTTTATTTTCAATAATCTATACAAATCCTTCATCTGGTAACGGTCCTTGTTGAAATTAGCTCATTATTCTTATTTTTAACCACCGTCATGCCATCCTTCTTTGGCACTACTTGGACTGGGCTTACCCATGAGCAATTAGAGATCAAGTAGATCACTCCTGCATCTAACCACTTCAACACCTCCTTGCTAACCACCTCCTTCATAGTAGGATTGAGCCTTTGTTGTGCTTCTACCGATGACTTACAATTTTCTTCCATTAAGATTTGATGCATGCATGTGGTTGGACTTATCCCCTTAATGTCTACTAGAGACCACCAAATAGCCAACTTATATCTTCTAAGCACTTTTAGCTACTTGTCTTCTTCTTCATTGGATAGGCTAGAAGAAATAATTATTGATAAAGATGATGACTCACCAAGAAATGCGTATCGTAGATGATCCGGTAACAGCTTGAGCTCAAGAGAAGGTGGTTTATCAACTAGAGGAATTGATCAAGAAGTGCCTTGTCCCAAGGTTCAAAATTCCTCTAATTGTTGGGACCAAAACACTCCAATCAATTAACAATCTCCATGATGTCCTTATCTTTATGAGTAGATGGAGTAGGATGAGTCAAGCTTGCTTCCAAAGGGTCTTTTGGTTTTCTAAAGTGTTGAGAGCCTAATGTATCCAACTCATCGATATAGCAACAACTATCACTAGCTCCCGGGTACTTAATAGCCTTTAAGACATTGAAAGTCACTTCTTCTTCCTGTATCGGATGCCTTAGTTCTCCCTTCTGAACATCAATAAGTGCTCGTCTAGTTGCCAAGAAAGGCCTCCCCAATATGATAGGGATCTATTTGTCTTCTTCCATATCTAGAACCACAAAATATGCAAGGAATATAAACTTGTCTACCTTGACGAGAACATCTTCAATAACTCCCCTTGGATGCTTAATAGACCTGCCAGCCAACTACAAAGAAATAGTTGTAGGTATAGCCTCACATAATCCAAGCTTTCTGAAAATAGATAGAGGCATTAAATTAATGCTTGCACCAAGATCACACAATGCCTTCTCAAATACAGAATTCCCAATGGCACATGGAATAGTAAAGCTTCTCGAATATTTGAGCTTTTGAGCTAACTTTCTTTGGATAATAGCACTACATTCTTCAATAAGTGCAACAATTTCATACTCCTCTAACTTCCTCTTGTTTGATAGGATGTCTTTCATGAACTTCATATAGCTTGGTATTTGTTTGAGTGCATCGACGAAAGGAATGTTAATGTGGAGCTTCTTGAAAACATCAAGGAATTTAGCAAATTGCTTATCCAATTTTCTCTTCTTAATGCACTGAGGAAAAGGAACATTCACTGCTGGCTGTTGGGGAGGCATTGGTTGAGCTTCTAGAATGACTTCATATTGTTCTTGACCAATCTTTTTGGACTTTTCACCACTTGAAGGCATCTCCAGTTCTTTTGTTGCTAGGCAAATTACCTTGCTGTCAACCACCATACATGCTAGCTAATTGACCAATATGAGCTTCCAGATTCCAAATTTTAGCAGCTTGATTCTAAAAGTTGGTCCTAGTCTCAGCCATGAACTTGTCGGTGTTGTTAGTCAACTAAAGCAAAGCGGCTTCTAAATCAGTCTTCTTCTCTTGTGGTTGAAATCTTTATTGAGGTTGCCCCATATTTTGATTATTTCTCCATGAAAAGTTTGAATGCTTTATGCCATCCTGGATTGTATGTGTTGGAGTATGGATTATTCTGCTGTCTGTTATAGTTCCCAACAAACTGTGCCTACTCTGTTTGTGGTTGCTGAAGTGGATTTCCTACCTGACATTCTTCATTGGGACGGTTGTCTTGACAAAATTCACACATAAACTAAGGAGTCTGAATATCATTGACCGCTAATTGGCTATTCTAGAATTGCTTAGTAAGAGTTACAACTTGAGTAGTCAACGCAGATAAAGCCTCAGCTTCATAAACCCTAGCTACTTTCCTTGTCATTGACCTGTCACTTGGCCACTGAAAGTTATTGGTGGCCATATCCTCTAGCAACTCATATATTTCATCCCCATTTTTCTTCATAAATGCTCCCCCTATAGATGCATCAATTAGAGTTCTAATGTTGCCTGTCAACCCATTGTAAAAATTGTGGACTTGCATCCACTTAGGCAGCCCATGATGGGGACACTTCCTTAATTGCTCTTTATACCTCTCCCAAGCATCATATAGAGTTTCACCTTCATATTGAGTGAAATTATTTATCTCAATCTGCATCTTCGCTATTTTTGTAGGAGGAAAGAACTTGACAAGGAACTTGTGAACCAAGTCTTCCCAGGTAGTGGTAGAATCTGTAGGTAAAAAGTTCAACCAGCTTTTTGCTTTATCCCTTAAAGAGAACGGAAATAGCCGAAGGCGAATGGCATCAACAAAATCACCATTTTACTTGACAGTATTACAAATTTCTAGAAAAGTCGTAATGTGAGCATTGGAATCTTCAGTGGGCAATCTAATGAATTGGATTCCTTGAATCATCTGCAAAGTCACTAGCTTTAGCTCAAAGTTATTCATACCAATAGCTGGCCTTCTTATGACTAGTTGAATACTAATTGCAGTTGGTAAGGCATAATCCCTTAAGGCCATTGGTGGGTGGGCCTCATTTTGTACTTCATCTAGATTAGCCATAATGTCTTGCAACTAAGTGAGAGCATCTCTTCTTTCCTTCCTATTCCTTCAATAAGTGCATTCTATCTCAAAATCAAGAGAAAATAAGTGACTATTCCTAGACTTTAGCGTGCACCTAGATAGAATTCCTATGATAAAGAACTGAAAACAACTATAATAAATAAAATTAAAAGACAAATTCAAGCAAAACTAGAGTTATTTTGTTTGATATGAATGAAAACCAAAGAGTCCCTGACAACGGCGCCAAAAATTTGATGTGGATTCTCTAACACAAGTGCACATATTGTTAACAAGTAATAAAGTGAGAGTAGAGATCATTCCCTCAAGAACTAATTGTCACTAAGCACCAAATTAGTCTAACTCTAATTCTATTTGAACAATTGAAATATGGAAACATCAGAATAATAAAATGACAAAAAGAAGACAATCGAAATTAATGAAAATAAGAAATTGCAAGTTCAACAAACGCAATTTCAATATATTAAGACATCTAAGGTTTACGACTCACCGGATTAATCCTATCCAGTTTATTTAATTTAATCAATTGATATTTACTCCTTTATAAATAACAAATTTTTCTTAAGTAGTCATTAATCTTGCTCAAGCATTAATAATTTATCTCAATTAGCCAATTTTCTACATCTCTATAGAAACTCTAAACTTACTAAGATTCATTAAGAACAAAAAATTTGGCAGTTACATAAATCTCATTGATATCTCTATCCTATCATAATCCCATAGCATTTAATCATGGTCTAATTTAATTATCAATTCTCAGCCACAAATTCAATCACAAAACATGCAAAAGGTGCGCAAACTTTTACAAGCATGAAGATTAGATTAAACACTCAGTATAGATAATGAATAAACATCGAATTGAATTAAATTAAATACAAGTGAACATTCATAATCTAGCTATATTGTAGCCCTAGAATAGAGAAAAATTAGTTCATAATGAAACTAAGAACCATCCTAAACAATGTCTTAAACATGAGGAGTAAAAGAAAAAAACAATGTTTATATCTAAAGATGGATTCTGTCTTCGGATTGCATCATTTTTCTTTTCCAAAGCAGTGAGTTCTCTCCTTTTTTCTGCAGTTTTTCTCTGATAAAACTCTTCTCTTTCAACTCTTCATAATGTTCTATTTACAAGCTAGGGTTTGAAAGGGCAATTTTGGAACAAAACAAAATTGAAAATTAAATTGAGATCGTAATGGTGCCTAGGCTCGGTTTTCTAACACCTAGGCTTTGTAACGGCACCTAGGCGCCATGATTGTAGCGCCTAGGCGCTACACTGCCCTATCCTTATTCCATCAAACTGGTGCCTAGGTGCCATGACTGTAGCGCCTAGGCTTCAAAGTGGCGCCTAGGCGCCAAGATTATAGTGCCTAGGCGCTACAAAGCTACTTCATCTCCTTGTTCGAAATGGTGCCTAGGCACTCAAGTTATGGTGCCTAGGCGCTATGCACTTCAGTTTTTGTATAGGATTTCATCTGTAGGAGTGCCTAGGCACCCATAGGCTAGTGTCTAGGCTTCATTTCATCCCTGAGCCCGATTTTGCTCATTTTTTTGTCTGTTTTGCCCTGCGTTTTGTCATTATGCATCTTTTTTTTCTCAAAACCTACAAAGGAGTATAAAACATTTTCAAATTCTCATAAATTGCTCAAAACTAATAAAAATATTAAGTGTAAATCATCTGATTAATTAGCCTAAAACTAACTTATCAGACAATAAAGATTCAAAAATCCTAAGTTTTTATATTAATTTTGATATTAACTTTTTTGATATTAACTTTTATGATTTATGTATTAAGTTTTTTTAATGACTGATTTCTTTGTGTAGTTTTTTTTAATGACTAAAATATGTTTTTTTAATCGTCAATTTTTCTAAGACTAATAACTAATAACCACCTAATGCAAGTCATAAAAACATGTAAACGACTGTCTTATTTATTATGATCGCATAATACGGGTCATTAAAACATATACTTGAGATTTTCCATACCAGCTTGAGATAAAAAAAAAAAGTATAATTGAAACATACCATAGAACATTGAATATAAGAATGGACTAAATTTTAAAAATCTAAGGGAGGAGCGTGAAAAAGGAAGAAAAAAAAAAGAGAGAGAAAGTGTGCGTATGAAAAGGAAAACAAATGATGCTTAAATAATTCAAAATCTGCATAACTAAAATGTAAATCACAACATATAAAAGGAAAATTAAATACAACACATGAAGGAATTAAATACATATTAGTTATCATGAAAATTAATATGAAACTTAAAAAAAGAGTGTCCAAACTTTTTTACATGTTGTAAAATTAGGATTTACATATTATAAATAAGGGCATATTTGACATGATAGGGAAGATTTAATGAGAGAGTTTGCCATTATTGACTTACTATTATAGTTAACTAGGCTCCTCGTCACTTTTTTTAATACAAAAAAAGGAAAGCGTTACTATATTTAAGTAGAGATTTATAATTAATTAAGTTGTCCATAATTATCATTTAGTTCGTTATGATTTTGCAGGTATGTACTACATCATCATCATCACCTCTTTTGACTTTCTTTGGCCCTGGGACTTTTGTAACGTACAAAGACATTTTTATCCTTTGAGAAAGATAGTAGCTCAATAAGCTTTTTCCACGGGGATTGATGCGCAGGGACGAGATGTTCGTGGTGGGGATAAGCCCAAGTCACTGGCAGACTCGCTGCTTTGCTCTGCATAGTGGCTGATTGATGAAGTAAAGAGATCTAGTTCTCTGGTTGGACATCGTCAGATCTGTTGCAGATCGACATAGACGCTCAATCCGTGAGGAAAAGAGATCAACTTCTCTAGTTTGTCGGTTCTGCCTGGAGATCAGCGCCATGATTTGCAGATCATTGCCTTCGGTGCAATGCGACATGACAAAATCAGTCGAAGAGGAGCATTGTGTGAGGAAAGATACCAGCGACGGCGTTGCGGTTTCAGATAAGGGCCGATTTTGGGATTTTCAAATTCCGTTTTGGGGATGATTTTGAGGGGTCTAGAAAGGCCGTTATGTCTTTCCACTGTCCAAATTAAGCCTCTAATAGTGCAACATAATATTAAAATTCAAAAGGTATATTCTGGCAATTACAAATATAAAATTGATCCATTGCTGGTATAAGCTCTGTAGTTTTTAAGGCCCCTGCCCTGAAAAAATGATGAAAATGTGCATTTTTTGCTCAAGTAACCAGCATCTTTCTTCTGTTGGAAACCCAATCCAAACTTCTTGCAAGCTTGACAACACGGGCTCAATCATTATTCACTAGGCTGGAATCATGTCCTAGCCAGCCTCGACTTCTTTGTTGGACTGCTTTGGGTTGAGGATATGCAGCAGCCTTTTCAATTGTTAAAAAACAAGGTAAATAACATGTTCTTGGCCATAAAATATACGATAGAAATCTTAGCTAAGTAGAGTGAAAAATAATAAGGTTGTAGATTCTGGGTTTATGCCGTAAGAAAAACTTAGGTAAATCTATGTTTTATCGGGTAATTTTTATCCAATAACTAAATTTGTTAAATCTTAGTTTTACCTAGTAAATGCTGAGGTTATCCTGTAATCAAATTAAGCAAATCCAGAATATTCACTCCCATAAAACCCTAAATTTTATACAAGTTTTTTACTCAATATTTACTAATATCTTTTGTTCGTAAACTCATTTACCTTTACAAATCTTTTTTTAGAATTAAAATGTTATTTATCAAAAATTGTATTAAATTGGTTATCTACTACCATAAAAATTAAAAAACTAGCTACAATTTGCAAAAGGAAAAACTTCAGCCCACTAAACTTTTCTTTCCTAATAAAAAACTTTTGTTTTTAACTAAACGTTAGTCTTGTAATTCTCACCTTTAATCTCTCTGGATCTTGGAAAATAAAGAGAAGGAAAAAAATACATACATTAAATCTCCCTCTGCACCCGACAGGTACCAAAAAGAGGGGAAAGAGGTTCAAATTCAAATGAATATCTAAATTCTCATACGTAATTACTTTGTATCTCAATTACAATAAGACCATTTTTTCACTCTTTTTTTTAGATACAACAAGGACCAAAATATACCAAGTATATCCGAGTGAGGGAATTAGAAAAAGATAAGAAAAACAGGACCTGGCTATTGGATTATTCTATGAAGAAGAGGAGTTTGAAGAAGCTTGGAAACTCCAGACATTTGGGACCAAGAGAGGCATTTGGTTGCAATAGACCACACTAGGGCTCTCATGATTATGAACTCCCTCGTATGTGGTTATCACATAGCTCGAGTCATCCCTGTCTCTCTCAACCCTCTTCTTCACATTGCATCCGCCACTTGAACATTTGTAGTAATTCCTGTTTTTATGATTGAAAAATTAGCTTCTAAATAATTGATAATTACATGATTGGGAAAAAAGGCAAGTAATGAAACCATTATATAAGAAAATTAGTGTCAAGTTTCAACCCTAAATATTTTATGAACGAGCAATTAAACTTGACCTCAAAATATTGTAGGCTAAGCTTGCATTTGGTTCATGGGTTCCCACCTATGAACAACTTTTGAACTTATTTTTGGTAAACAAAACAAAACCGTGGTTAATTTTGTATGACAAGAGAATGGCCGGTTTTGAGATCTTGACCCCACTTCCCTCTTAAATTCTTACTGTTTGAACCATAATTCTCTATAGTAAAACCATGACTATATTTACTTTTTAAATACAAATTTTTTAATATGATGTTTTATTTCATGTTTAGACCTTTACACTTTTCTAAGTGTCAATTCAAACTACAATTTAAACAACAAGAGTTTAAAACCATTATTTAAACTAAAAATTCAAAACAGCACCACGAACCAAACGACCTAACTTGTTGACCACTAGCATAAAACATGTAGTAGATCCATATATGTTAAGGGCAAAAGAGAGTACATCTAGTTTCAAATTAACTATCGTAACATCATATCAACAATATTTCTTAACTATTGACTATATGAGGGATCATGCTGTCAATCATGGATTGTGTAAGTTAACTATAAAGAAATCTGAATGGACCACACAAGCATAAATAGTATGCTAGAACTACTCCACTATAGTTTAGATCCACTACTTGCATATGTAATGCATATAATATCATTTGTTGCTTCCTTCCACTACTCTCCCAAATCCAATAATAATTGCTTGACAAACTAGGAACCAATTACATCTTCGCTCCACAATAGGCACTAGGCAGCCATATCTTGAGCTCGGTTTGGATCTTCAAAATTTGACAATGGAGAGGAAAATGAGAGTCATAACTTCACAAGAAATTATTTTCTTCCATGGCAAATGCAAAATCAGACTTCTTCTCACATGTGTACATCTATGGCTGACCTCTAGATAGTAATTGCACTAGTTATATAGCCTATATGGGCATTGGCCTAAGGCTGCCAATTCTTCAAGAATAATACTTGTATATATATACATATGCATATATATATATATATATGTGTGTGTGTGTGTGTGTTTAAGAGAAATAATATACCCCAAGGATGATAAGCTAGAAATAGATACGACTCCAATAATATGTTATTAGTTTTGATACTTACGATAAAAGCGTATAAATTATACAAGACAGCTGCAAATGGATAGATCATGTATGTAACATAGAGAAATAAAAGGTATAACATAGTGTTTGTTTTATAAGGTATATGGTACTATTGCCCTCTAAAGTTATTGTGTATTTGCAACTTTCTCCATAAATTTTTTAATTTTAAAAGGTTGTCTTTTGAACATATAAATTTGTAACAGATCACCCTATTGATAAGTGGTATGTTATACTTCTCATTTCTACATATTGCATGTATGACTAGCCTTTTGTGAAGGACAAAAGCCTTTAAATAAAATCATATATGTATCTATCCCTCATATATGATCAAGCGGGAAAAAAAGATGTTACTTGATAGATCTTATAAGGTTTTGACTGATCTCTCGGGATATATGTATGTATGTATATTTAAGATTCTCGTATTCCATAGTCCATTTAAGGATGCAAATAAGATTAATGTAAACTACATGGCACATGCTACTAATTATAGGGTTGGGTTGCTCATATTTAAAAAAAAAATCTACGCTAAATCAATGACTCATAGGCTGTTAGACATCACCAATAAATAGCGTAAACTTTTTAACAACTATAGTAAAATATAAAAAATTATTATAGTATAAAGATCTCATATATTATAGTTTTTAAACCAACATTTTTGTTCAAACCGTTTTTTCAAACACCCTCTCAAAGTAGGATATATATTATGAATTTGCCGGCCACTGCCAACAAGGTGCGTTTGGCCGCCCATATTAAAATTAGGGAGAGTTGGAGACACAAGATAGTCTCAAATCATGACACAAATTAGATATTTTTAATTTTGAGACGTGGCTATCATTTTCCTCAAAATATCCAGCATTAAGGACAGTGACATAGGAATGTTTATTATTACTATTGTTAGGGCGTGTTTCGTTTAGTAAGGCGTGTTTTTTCCAAGAGTTTTGACAGTACTTCAACTAAAACTGTAAACTGTAAAGTGTTTTAAAAAAGAGAAAATTACATATATGTCGTATTTTTAAAAGTTGTATTTATTTATGCTATATTTTAAAAAGTTTATGATATTATCATTCATATTATATGTTAAATTATATCTTAAATAAATATACGTGACATTTATAAAATGTATATTTCAAAAGATGGCATCTATGAAAACTCTCCATAAAACTCAAACTATAGCTTTAATAAAACTTTTATCAACATAAATCTGTCGTTTCTTTTTTTTTTTTTTAGGAGAAATAGGTGAATGGTAGAATTTTTGAAATTTTAAAAAAAGGTTTTAAAATAATTGAAGCAAATAATATATTTGGGGGTGTTTGACAGTAGTAGAAACCACTCAGTTCCTACCACAAACTCAGTTATAAACAGTAAAAAGTTCTCACATGCTACAATAACTATAAAAAAAAAAATTGCTACAATATAAAACTCTCACATGTTACAGTAAAAGTGGTTCCCATCAAATTTTCAAACACCCACTTATTTTCCCAAAAAAAAGTATTTACTTGGTAAATAATTTATTCACTAAGAGCAACTATTGATTAAGATTGCTTTTAAAATTTTAAAACCTATCATTTACTTTCTTAACTAAAAAGAATGCTATTTACTACAATTTCAAACAACGAAACTAACACCGCAGACGTTGCTGTTTTGAATGGGTAGGAAAGTTCTCCCATTCTAATAAGTAAGGGGGTAAATAGCCTTTAAAAAAGAGGGAAAAAAAGGACTTTGACACACACATATATAGACTAAAAAATTTTATAACGAGTTGTGAGACAAAATTTTCTTAGGAAAAAAATGACTGGTGAGACAAAATTTCACAGAGGGTATAGGGCCTGCAAGGTACATGACCTAGCTAGAGGTTAATTATCACACCATTAAAGTTAATGACTAAGTTTAATGCACTCGAATATTAAATACATATAGATGTTATGTTATTTACGAAACTTCGTGACCGTCTAAAATGAGAATTCTCAAATATTTAGCATGACAATATATGTCCCATTAATATAATGCAAATTTCAGTGTTCTGTTAATTCAAGAACAATTTTTTTATTCGGTTAGCTCAAATTAAAATCATATCAAATTAAAAATAACATAACAATTTAATAAATACTGTGAAAAACATCTTTGTCTTAAAAATGTTTTTTTGGCCCCTATTAAGTTTTTTTTTAAAAAAAAGCTGTCATGTGGAGCATTTTGGCGTGTAGGGTGTGTCATGTCATCATTGTCGTGGAACGGGGCACCCTCCCAGTGCTAGCCGCCTTCATTTGCTGAAATGACAAAGTGTACGGACTCTTGCAACTTTTGTAGCGTTATCAAGTGAAAAAAGGTTCGTTGCATTATTGTAAAAAAAAAAAAGAAAAAGAAAAAAAAGCGTATAAACTGCATTTTGACACTGTATTATTGTTAATTTGTAAACTATTTCGATCGGTTTAATAGTGTCGTCATCATCAATAATTCAATATCATCACCATTCCATGTATATTATTCCTCTCTGCTCATTACCACTTCATTAACTAACAAGTAGTCTCGTTCAGTCTGAGAAGGCTAAAGCCTGATCCCTCATAAAAGATGAGCCTCCACTCAACTAAAAAAATGTTTTTCTTAACTAATTAAAACCTCTCTATTTATATGTATCTTAGATCGATAAAAACATGAACATAAACCATAAGTTATGTGGCAAATGAACATTATAAGTATGCCCATGAAATTTCACTCAAGTTTTAGGTTTCTGGGTAATAGAAAAGAAGCATATGATCAAAGTAATCATCGAGAATACAACATGCAAATATATGTACGTTTGTGTACATATATATGTATAGATCCGCACATTTATAGTTGTTTAATTCAACTATCTTAATTTGCATCCGATGAGTAGGCGTATGGGGATAAGTATCATGATTAATATGTTATAATTATGATATATATATATAATCATTAGAATAATATATCTAGTTGTAATTCAAATATTTAAAGCATTTTACACAACAATTCAAATGGGTGAGTTTGAATCGGGTGAGTTCTAACCATTCAAAATGCAGTTATAATATAAAACAAAAATTAATTATAGTATAAAATTCTTACATACACTACAATGTTTTAAACTAAAAGTAGTTTAAATTATTAATTTAAACTCCTTCCCAAAATACCATAATTAATGTATAATATATAGGGCCCATTTAATAATTTTCTAACCCTGATGTTGCTCCCATTTTTTTTTATCTTGATCAATGAGAACTGAAAATTGATATGGGTTTCCTTTGGAGTACTTAATTCATGAAGACGCAGTCGATTCCCAATGCTCCATAATTTTAATGACATAAAAATTTTTTAAAAAAGTGGGTATTTGACTACTTGTCAAGTGGATGATCAGTGCCAAAGCCTAGCTCCAAGTTGTCATAAAGAACTCAAGAAAGAGATAAGAGAGAGAGAGAGAGAGAGAGAGAGAGAGAGAGAGGAACGGATCGAAATGATCCACTAATTTCTGACCCACCTAATGCAATTTCTAATTACTAAATTATTTAGCTTCTAATTAATCATAGGGTAATTTTTTCTCACCTTTTCCTCAAAGAAAGTAATTATATATGCTTTCAATTACTGGTAATTTTCGTACCCTTTTAACCTAGAAATAAAGTATAAAACAATCTAGTTTCAATCAAGTATTAAAATTTAGAAAATATTAATGGCCATATAAATATTATTACATATATTTGCTTTTATTATTTACCTGGGATTTGGGCTGTTCTTGACCGACTTCTTTCCGTATTTTCTCCATTTAAATCCATCATCCATGACATCCTGCTCCGATTTTGTTCTAAATGCAACTTTATTTTGACCCATCATTTCCATCTTGTTTTTTCTCATGCCCCCATTCTTGCATTTTCTGCAAAAAGCAACAAAAAAACCTAAATATCCATCTTTTATTGTTCACATGCCAAATAGTGCTTGATTTATAACAATATATAGTTTGCAGTTTTCCAAATAAATATATAGATGATATAAATCTAAAACAAACGCCAAAATGGGTTTTCTCTTGCATGTAAGTAGTGTCTCTTGTCGATGTTGCACCACTGGATCCACTTGCCACAAACTTCTCAGACGACAACATGCTTTGTGAGAGCGAAGAATCTTGGTCAACGCCGGGACCGTCGTCGAAAACAAGATAATCCGACATCTCGAAGTCCATCGGAGGATCGTTAGTAGCCGGAAAGTGACTCCAATTAGGGTTAGGGTTTTCATCGAAGTTCATATTGTTGCCACCCGGATCAATATAGTTGAGATGGATAATGGTAGTAGTAGTGTCAAAAGAAATTGTGTGCTGCGAATTAGGTTTACTTTCATTGAACACGTATATTTATATCTACACATAGAATATTATTTCTTCATATTTATAATGATTTATCTCTTTTTTATTTTTTTTTATTTTTTTATTTTTTGAAATGTGGTTCCTTCTTATGCACTTTCCTGGAGGGATACAATGAAGTTTCTTCAGTGGTGCCATGTGGCATCTAGGACAAGGTGCCATGTGACGTCACATTGATGACGTAGGGTTTAGCTTTATGGCGTTGGTATTTTATATTGACGTTTTGGTGGGCGGGAGGGAGCTTGGCCATATTATTGTGGTGATGAGGGGAGCTGATGGGTGCTGATCTAACATATATATCGCTCGTATTTGTGAATGTGCAATTCACACGTGACAACAATTGAGTGGATCTTGTGGTTACTAAGTGGGGCCTATGGTTGATTTTACTTATCCTAAAAACTATATTTAATGTAAGTGTTAATTCTAATGTTATATTTATTATCAAAAAGTGTAAAAATAACATATTTAATGTGTTTTTATTTTATGCTCCAATGCATAATACTATTTGAAATGTCATATTTATCCTTTGTTATAATTATTAAACCTTAAAACTTGTAAAATTAAACTTAATATTAAAATAATTAAAAAAGTGAGAATGTCGTAATTATTAAAGCAAAAAAGTTAATCTATCAACCAATAGAAATCAAATGCTAAATTTGTTATATTCTAAACATGATAGCAAATTTGTCACAAAATTTATCACAGACCTAACATTAAAAATAACATTGCATTTCAAAGTTTTTTTTACACTCAAATGCAAAATTTACTTTTAACACAGCAATTTAGCATTACATTGGAGTGTCACGCCCCGGAGTACGGGAGGTGACGTGGTGGTTCAATTAAGTTAATTAAGTAAAGATTTGGTTAAAAATTAGGGTTTTAAAATGAAATTTATAAATAAAATATGATAATTTTAAAATCGTTTGAATAGAAAAGTTAAAGAAATAAATGAATTGCCATAATAATTAAACAGATAGAAATAATATTAAAATAATTAAATATGGGGTGGAACGCGTATGAGTCCCACTAGCCCACATATTGTGCACACACATATAGTACTGACAATATTATGATACAACCACAGTCCAGATTATAAGAAAAGTTATAGTCTTACATGCCTTGAATGATAAATTAGCCTACCAAATGCTTCTACTGATCGTAAGTCCGGTCGGCGGACTCTTCTCCAAACCTATGCTGATATCCACCTAGGGTTAAGATTTTAAAACAGATAAAATGTGAGCGAAAGGCTCAGTAGGACTACATTTAGAAAATTATTCAATCTTAAAAGAATTTGCGTAAATTAAATAAACATATAAAAATGAACTAGAACAATCAGCGAATATATAATTAAATACGAAATAAAATAAAATATAATATTACCAAAATAATTCAAATAAATCAATCAAAGAGTACCATTTTCTTTTTCTGGGCAAACCATACATGACTCACCACCG
>CAMOHE010048113.1:0-10087 GCA_946598075.1 Artocarpus hirsutus
CTAGACTTACATGGGTTTTCCTAATGAAAGAAAAATCAGAGGTAGGTCTGATATTTCAAAAATTCATTACCATGGTTCAAACTCAATTCCACACCAAAATATAAATTTTGAAAACAGACAATGCAAAGGAATATTTTGCTTCTTTTATTGGTGAATACCAAATAAGTCAAGGAATAGTTCATCTAAGTTCCTGTGTTGATATACCTCAACAAAACAGTGTAGCCAAAAGAAAAAATAGACATCTCCTTGAAGTAGCTCAATCCCTCATGTTCTCTACACATAAACCTAAACCCTTTTGGGGGGAAGTCATACTCACCGCAACCTACCTCATAAACATAATGCCCTCGCGAGTCCTAAATTTCCAGACCCCATGTCAAACACTACTCAAAACATACCCAACCACACATCTCATATCCACCATTCCACTTAAAATATTTGGCTACTCCGCTTTTGTACACATCCATAGTCAACACCGAGGAAAACTTGATCCTAGAGCCATTAAATGTATCTTCTTAGGGTACTCCTCTTTTCAAAAGGGTTACAAATGTTATTCTCCAATTACAAAGAAATTCTACAACTCCATGGATGTTACATTTTTTGAACAACAGCCATATTACTCCAAATCTGACATTCAAGGGGAGAGTAGTTTCATACAGGAATATCAGCTTTGGGATGTCATTACAGAAACCAATGATCTAGATATTTCCCATAATTCATCTTCATCAAAACCAGTCAATACCCAAATTGAAACCGTTTCGATCCACCACAATGAACTCATGATTCCAAACCTTGATTCACCTGCGGAAATTTCTAACCTTGATTCACTTGGAGTACCTGAACCTTCACACATTTCTTCTCCTAACATTTCCTCTTTTCCAAATAATGTTCAGCCAAATGAAATTCCTAGTCTTCCTAGCCTTCATTCCCCAGACACTACTCAATCCAAACACAACAAAGACCTTATCACCTATTCCAGAAGGAAAAAGAACCAAAAGGAGATAGAGCACCAAGTACTTTTTAAGCAGATCCAAGAATTGGAACCGGATTCACGATCAAAAGATCCACAAGGTAATTCTAACCCCGAGTCTTCCAATGATAGTAATCTTCCTATTGCACTAAGAAAGGGTGTTAGAGTATGTATGAAGCATCCAATCTGTAACTTTGCATCATATCAAGGGCTTTCTAATAAGTGTAGGGCATTTGTGGCTAGTCTGGATCAAACACAGAGTCCTAAATCCATACAAGAAGCTCTCACAATACCAAAATGGAAGGCTACTGTTGAAGAAGAGATCCGAGCACTACAGAAAAATGGAACATGGAAGATCATTGAGCTACCACTTGGAAAATGACCTGTTGGATGCAAATGGGTCTTTACAATTAAATACAAAGAGATGGAAGTGTGGATCGATTCAAGGCTTGGCTTGTTGCAAAAGTTTCACACAATCCTATGGAATTGATTATAAAGAAACTTTTGCTCCTGTAGCCAAGCTGAATACTGTTGGAGTTCTCCTATCTTTGGCTGCAAATCTAGACTAGCTACTTCATTAGTTAGATGTCAAAAATGCCTTCCTCAATGGAGAACTGGCAGACGAAGTTTATATGAGCATCCCTTTTGGATTTGAAACGCAAGCAACAATCAACAAAGTTTGTAGACTGAAACGATCCTTATAAGGACTCAATCAATCCCCAAGAGCCTGATTTGATAGATTTACAAAAGTAATCAAGGAGTATGGCTATCTACAATGTCAGACAAATCACACTCTCTTTGTTAAACATTCATCTAAAGGAAAAATTACCATTCTTATTGTTTATATGGATGATATTATTTAACAGGAGATCACGTGTTGGAGATAAGCTCACTCAAGAGTCTACTAGCTAAAGAATTTGAAATCAAAGACTTAGGAAACCTTAGGTACTTCCTTGGAATGGAAATAGCTCGATCAAAAGAAAGAATCTCAATCTCTCATTGAAAATATGTTTTGGATCTTTTGAAAGAGACAGGAATGATCGGATGCAAGCCTGTTGACACTCCTATGGACTCAACAACCAAATTAGGAACCAAAGAAGATTGTCCACCAGTTGACAAAGGCAGATATCAAAAACTTGTAGGAAAACTTATATACTTATCCCACACAGGACCAGACATTGGTTTCTCTGTTAGTATGGTGAGTCAATTCATGAATAATCCAAATGAAGAACATATGGAGGCAGTCTAAAGGATCCTAAGGTATTTAAAACTCATACTAGGAAAGGGATTGTTTTTTGGGAAATCAACGTACAAAAGTATATAGATATGTAGTGATGCTGATTAGGCAGGATCGGTAACAAATTGAAGATCAACTTCTGGCTACTGCACATTTGTATGGGGAAACCTAGTCATGTGCCGTAACAAGAAACAGCCTGTTGTGTCAAGAAGCAATGCAGAAGCTAAATTCAAAACATTGGAACATGGTATATGTGAAGGAATGTGGCTACGAAGACTCTTAAAGGAGTTAAGGATTGATGTTGAAGAACCTATGAAGATGTTCTATGACAATCAGTCAGCTATCAGTATTGCGAAGAATTCTATGCACCATGATAGGACGAAACATGTGGAGATCGATCACCACTTCATAAAGGAAAAGATAGAAAAAGGACTAGTCAAGATAATATATCTACCAACTAGTCTTCAGACAACAGACATCCTCACCAAGGCTCTACCAAGAAAGAACTTTGAAGATTTAAACTCCAAGCTAGGCTTAATTAACATTTATAGCCCAGCTTGAGGGGGAGTGTAGAATATTGTAGAATAATTAGTACAGTTGTCAGATTTTTTGTTAGTCTACCAAGGTATCCCTAAGATTAAGGGCTGATTTGTTGATTCCCTGATTTCTAGTTATTACTAAAATCTAGGCTATTTGTTAGGCTATTTTTTATCACTAGTTGAATTACCGTCTATAAAGGGGCTGTACCAAATATGAATGATCAGAGGAATAAAAAAAAAACCTTTCTCAATTTCCTCAAATAGTTTTCCTTTTTAAATATGAACGCTTTAGTTTAATGTCGTGAAAAAAGATATAAAGGATCGAAATCCTAATCGAGATTGACATTAGTACTTAATGCCAATATTTTGTATGCGTGTGTGTATTCATCGATATGAAATCCATAGCTCTCTTGTAGAGTTAACGATATTCTCTTATATTAATTATCTTGTAATTGGAAGGCTGGAGCACCCAACCATTTGGATATATAGGCGTAACCAAATGGTATACTATCTATGGATAGTAAGTATTCTAATGGTGAGATAATGGAACGTAAAAAAAATAAATAAATCGAGAAGGTAAAATGGAATTTATCCTTAAGCCAATTATAAATATCCTATAAGATGTGACACATTATGATATGTTAGAGACGGTTAACTTTTTTGAGCTTTGTAATTTTATATAATTCGAGAGTGAAGCACCAAGCTTTCAATGGAGTAGTGTTAGAGTTGATAATAATAAAATATATATTTGAGATATTGTATTTTATAATTAAAGGAGATTGATCTATGTAAGTCTATCAAGTCTCTTTTGCTTGCTCATAATAATACTGTAACGATACGGCGTATTTTTCCTACATATTGTGACTTATGTTAAATGATTAGATTGGTTGAAATTCGATAATACTGGATTTAATAATTCATGATAGTTTATCAGTTGAATTAATTTTGTGAATTAATTCAAGATAAACTTGTTAAATTATTTTAATAATATTTTATTTACTACAGGATTATCTATATATTACTGTTTTAATCAGATAACTTCTTTGTTGGGTTATTTGAATTAAAACCAAAGCTCTTTCGAAGATTCCTAGGTGAAAATAAAATATTTTAACGATTCTAGATTGTCGCACGGTCAGCAAGCCGATAGAGTAAGTTTGGCACGCCAATCTCCTAGATCAGCTTACCATACATGCGATAATCAGTATACACATTTTTTATGCATTTTTCATCAAAAGTTGATCTAGACTTGAATTTTGAGGCCTAATCTAACAAGGTTTAACCCTAAATTCAACCACTATAAATAGGGGTGAGTTTTCTTTTATTATTCAAATCACTTGAAAAGCATAGAGTGAGTACTCTAGTTAGAGAAACTTTAAAAGTTTCTAAGAGTTATTATTAAACATCAAGAACCTTAGTTCTAGGTCTTGACAAGTGGTTGAAAGGAGAGTTATTGAAGAAAAGGCTGTACGACGTGCGACCACTAGACTCTGTTCATCGATAAAGAATAGCAAAGAAGACCAATTAGTTAAGGCTCTTCTGGAACGTTCTTCTCTTCACAGATTGCTATTGGTTTTTGATACACAAAAAATGACTAGTACGATCTGTCATTAATTTATGTATTTAGCATGTTAAACTTATATTTTAAAAAATACTTTGATTTCAAAATTTTTAAAATTTCACTGCACACTGTTTTTCTAACAATTGGTATCAGAGCCTAGTTTTTACATTATTTTACGGGTTTGTGATCATGTTATATACATGAATTATGTGATCTTATTCTTCCTATTGTTAAATTTAATTTTTTAGAAAGTTAGCACTCTAGGATTTCTATATAATTAAATGTTGTCATGACATTATATGGTGAATGTTTATTAATTAATTATGGTTGATTAAATTTTTATTTTTAATTATTTATTAATTAATTAATTTTTTTGGTTATGGTTCCTTAGAGGTCAAAATTTGTATCTAAGTTTTTATGTAATTAGATGACGGTTTATCATCACTATCAAGGATTTATTATTTTAATTTTAATTCATAAAATTTGTAATAATTATTCAAAGTGAAGTCAGATATAAAAGATGGAAATGATTGGAGTTCTATTGTTTTACTGTGTTTATAAATTTTTATGTTTTTTAATTGTTGAAAATAAAATTAAAAAACTGCTTCCTACATTATTTTTAAAAAAATGCTAGTTCAGCTCGGTTAGCAAGTTAAACTCTTTAGGTCAGCTAGTTGATAGTTAGACACCAATAGGTCAATTTGAAAGTTCGACAAGCTGGCAACAATGTGAACAATTTTCAAAAAAAGGTATATTTTTTCAATGCAATTTTTGATTTTGTTTTTGAGACAATTCTGAGAAACATGAATTTTATGACGACTAGAAAAATAGCCTTTTGATCTATGTAAGATTGTAGAATAGAAGACGGATACCACATGAAGATGGATACAACAAGAACATACAAGATGAAAAATCGATAATATATTTCAATTGATCTCTTGTAATCTCTATTTTCTTTTCTCTAGGATAAAACCATAATATTACGGCTATTTATTATTTTGCTTATAGCTTTGAATGTTGCTTTGCTTGTCTACATTATAATATGATTTACCATGTTTGTTGACAACATGCCATGTAGAATAGAGAGTGCTGCACATTAAAAATTGTTCGTACATATTAAAATAAAACCTTAATTTTTCAAATATTGAGTAGGAGAAGGCTTTCAAAGAGAAGACCTACAGCCTTCATCGTTGGTCCATAGGTAACACATGGTAGTTCTGAACCTTAGGAAAGGATTTCATCATAAATCGTGTTGGATCTCTGAAAGGATAATTTATTTGAGCATGATTTATCATTGTACACCCCTTGGTGGTGTTTATAAATCATGGATAAAATAGTTGAAATGATGGTTATACATTCAAGGTTAATTTTATTATTAACCTCCCCTAGGAGCTCTGTTAATGAAATTAATGGCCAAAGAAGATGATTATTAGTATATAATAGATCAGATGGGTCTTGGATGGCATATATTTATCAGAGGGGATCTGTGTTCCTAATTGAATTTAGCAAGTCTCCCTTAGGTGGCTTGTTGGATTATGAATTGGAAATTATTATTGTAAAGTTGTGTTTTTTTTTAAGGTTTTTAAGGTTTTGATACATAAACATAATTGTATGTTTACTTGTTCGTATTATCTTACTAAACTGTTGGGGAATGTTTGTTTATATCTGGCATATGAATCTTTATTATAGATTAAAATGTCTAAAAATGCTTTAACATCGATACCCATTAAGTACATCTTAACTGGCAAGAATTACAATGATTGAAAAAGGAACCTAAATATCATTTTTCTGACAGAAACTAAAATTTGTGCTTGTAACACCTTGTCCTCCTGAACCTATGGGGGATTCCACAAATAAGCAAATCTAAGTGTTTGATCATTGGAAAGATCTTACGATCAGGTTCGCTTTTACGTTATGGTGAGCATGAATAATGTGCTACAAGCTTAACATGAAGATTATGAGACAACTAATTAGATCTTAGATAATTTTAAAGACATGTTTTGAGGCCAAGTCCTAACGAAATGGCAAGGGGCTTTTTGGAAACTCTTAAGCTGCAAACAAAGACTGGGGACTCCTATGAAGGAGCATATGATATTAGTCATGGTTTACCTTGCTGAAGCTCAAACCTAGAGGGCTAACATTGATGCTGAGTCACAAATAACTATGGTTTTTAAGACTCTATCTAAGGAGTTTTTCCCATTTAGAGCTTTATATAACTTGAGCAACAAACAAGATATGACCTTGACTGAGCTGATAAAGCAATTACAGGAGTTCAAAAATCTGATCATGGAAACTCCTACTAGTGGTGAGGCTAACTTAGCGACTTTATTTGGTTTCAATCCTAACCCAGGGAATGGAAAGAAGCAAAGGGCTAAGAACAGGAAGTCTTCTATCCTAGCAAAAGGCAAAGACAAGAAGAAGAAAAAGAAGAACCCAAAGAAGCTGAAGTGCCTTTTCTGTGGGAGAATTAGGCGCATAAAGAAGAATTGCAAGGACTTTCTTTCTCAAGGAGGTAACTGCAAACTTCTGGTTGTTGAAGCTTGTTTAGTTGAGGAATTAAGTAACACTTAGGTCATAGATTCTGGAGCAACTAATCATGTTTGTATTTCTCTGTAGAAATTCAAGGAAACGAGAAGTCTGCTACATGAGGACTTTACGTCACGGATGGGTGATGGAACCTTGGTGTTGGTTGAAGCAATAGGAGACATCGATCTTTATTTTGATTATTATAGGATTTTACCTTTGAAAGATTATTTTTATGTTCTTAAACTCAAAAGGAATTTAATATCTATAGTTTGTTTAGTTTAAGACTCTTAACCAGTATCTTTTAATAATAAAGTGGTGATTCGTAAAATAAATCTTTTATCTATGATGGATAGATGTAAAACAATCAATATTTTATCAAACCTAAGATGGACTCACTGTTGAACACTAGGTTAATAATAACTCTAAAAGACTTAAAACTTCTCACTCTAATAAGACTTATCTTTAGCATTTGCGATTAAGTCATATTAGCTTGAATAGGATTTAAAGGCTAGTAAGAGATAGACCTTTAAGTCACTTAAAGGTGGAATATATAGTACAATGTGAATCTTGTTTGTAGGGCAAAATGACCAAAGGACCACTTGGATCTAAGGGTAATGAGGCCAAAAGGGGTTCTAGAACTTGTGCATAGTGACATTTGTGGTCCCATAAATATCAGGGCACATGGAGGGTATGAGTATTTTGTCACTTTTATTAATGATTACTCAAGATATAGATATGTCTACCTAAGAAGGACTAGAGGCTATATGCTAGTCTATTTGGGTGAGGATCTAACACCTCTAGGATACACTAATTTGGATTTTTAATCTTGTCTAGGTTCAAGAAGATTGACTCTAGTTTTGTGTTTACTTTGGGAGGAGGCGCCATTGTTTGGAGAAGTGTCAAGCAATATTACACTTCAGATTCAACGATGGAGGCTGAGTATGTGGCAGCTAGTGACGCATCAAGCAAAGCAATGTGGCTCCTCAAGTTTTTTAGAGATCTTGAGGTAGTTTTTGGTATAAATAATATGGTATCGCTGTATTGTGATAACACTATAGTGATAGCTAATACTAAGGAACCAAGATTTTACAAGAAAAGTAAGCATATTCATCGAAACTAACAGCTGATAAAGGAATTTGTTGAGGCTGGGCAAGTTGCAGTATATAAAATTGCATCTGAGAACAATTTAGCTGATCCTTTTATGAAGACACTCATTACAAGAGTTTTCAAGAAGCATGTAGAGGCTATTAGAATGCGAAATATGTCAAATTTGCTCACTTAGTGCAAGTAGGAGATTGTTAGATAAGTAAACAGTTTATTTATTATTCATATATCAAATATTGTCCTCTTTATGTTCATTTCTATTGAATGTATGATAAGCAAATAAAAGTCTAAGACTGTTGGTCTAAACATTTAAAAATCGTGCATATGATGGATAAATTATGTGGAAGATATGAATCTTAAAAGCAATGGTCTAAATCATAAGATCCACAATCGAGGAAATAAAGTTAGGCACTTTATTCATGATAAGATTATTATATTGTCTACATCCTTGATGGGAGATGGCTTGTCTTGGTCATCGGAGTGGGACTTCGTAAGTAGAAACATAGGTGAATTATCATAGGTGATGATATATTGGATCGGGACAAAAATTTGAATATATTTAGTTAATAATTCCATTTGTTCAAATCAATTTATTTTAGACAATCATATGTGTTGTGTCCTAATCTTGAAATGACTAATGGACCCGTATTTTTGACTTATGCCTTTTGATGTACAAAAGGATGACATCTTGATTTAATGATGTACGCATACCAGTACGTTGGAGGCATGACTCTTGAGTCACATAGACTCGTTATTCATAGATATGAAATCCATAACTCTTTTGTCGAGTTAATAATATTCTCTTATATGCATTATCCTATAATTGGAAGACTGAAACGCTTAACCATTTGGCTACATAGGTGTAACCGAATGGTATACTATCTATAGATAGTAAGTGTCCTAATGGTGAGATAATGAAAAATAAGATAAAAATAATCGGGAAGGTGAAACAGAATTTATCTTTAAGCTAATGATGAATATCCTATGAGGATGTGACACATTATGATATGTCATAGACGGTTGGCTTTTTAGAGCTTTTATAATTTTATATAGTTTGAGAATGTAGCTTTGAGCTTTTAGTAGAGTAACGTTAGAGTTAATAATTATAAAATATGTATCTGGGATATTGTATTTTAGAATTATAAGAGCTTAATCTATATATATCCATTGAGTCCCTTTTGCTAACTCATAATGACCCTGTAATGATACGGCATGTTTTTCCTACATATTGGTGACTTATGTTAAATTACTAGATTGGCTGAAATTTTGTAATACTAGATTTAATGATTCATATTAGTTTATTAGTTGAATTAATTTTGTGAATTAAATCAAGATAAACATGTTGAATTGTTTGGATAATATTTTATTTACTATGGGATTATCTATATATAACAGTTTTAATTAGATAATTTCTCTATATTAGGTTATTTGAATTAAAACTGAGGCTTTATCTAAGATTCCTAGGTGAAAATAAAATATTATGAGGATTCCAAATTATCGCATGGTCAGCAGGCCGGTGGAAAACTTCGGTAAGCCGATAGTGTAAGTTGGCAGGCTGATATGGGCTTGCCAAAGATGCAATAGTCAATATATGCATTTTTTATGTATTTTTTATCAGAAGTTGATCCAGACTCAAATTTTGAGGCCTAATCTGATAAGGTTTAACCCCAAATTCAACCACTATAAAATAGGGGTGAGTTTTCTTTGTTATTTAGATCATTTGAGAAACATAGAGTGAGTACTCTAGTGAGAAAAACTCTGAAATCTAGGAGAGCTATTGTTCAACATCAAGAACCTCAATTCTGTTGGCTCCAAGGTTTCTCAAAACTATTTTAATACTCTTTTGATGATAACAAATACAATTTTTATTATTTGTGCAAAATACTCTTTTAAACGTATAATTTTGAATGTCACTAAGCATACAGTTCAAGATATCAGTGAATACTGTTCAAGAAAGCTTGTGGAAGAAGACTTTTGAAAGGGAACTCACATGGACTTGAAGATTACAAATTTTTCTTAGATTCTAAAGTCCAAAAGTGTAAGTGAGCAATTCTCAAGTTAAAATGATCAAAAGAAAGCTCAAGAGCACTCTCACATTGCATACTTGCATTTGATACTGTTTTGAATTTAAATTGCATGTAATTATTATGGCTCAT
>CAMOHE010048114.1:0-112765 GCA_946598075.1 Artocarpus hirsutus
TTTTTTTTTGAAAATCTTTAAATACAAAATTGGGGCTTTTGGCACATTCACCTCTTAAGCTTTATGCTTTTTTGTAATATAGTTCTTAAACCTTTTTTCTAGTAAGTGAGTCCCTAAACTTTGCTAAATATGGCAATGAGGTCTTTAATCATTAATGTTTGTTAAAATTAAGATAAAAAACTATTACCTGAGGCGTGCATGACCAATTTAGAAGCGAAAAGATGTAATTTCAAGTATTACAATGATTAAAATATACATAGAAACCAATAAAATTGTTAGAAATCTCATTAACAATGATATATTTTTTTTTTCATAATTTTAGATATAAAATTAAATAATTACTCTTATTAAAGTTAAATGAGGTATACAGGTATTCTAAATGGGTTATGTGTATCTCACATGATTGTTTCCGTCTTGATTTTGAAGAAACTTTGTGCTTAGGACTTAATTATCACACTTAGCAAAGTTTAGGGACTAAATTACTACAAAAGAAGTTTAAGGACTACATTGCAATAAAGTCTAAAATTTAAGGGGCAAATATACCAAAAACCCTATAAAATTGAGTAATATCTTATACGATCAATTAATAGCGCCCATCAAAATTTTAAATTTTAGTTATTAGACTTCACTGATTAAAATTTTGGGTCCGTCAATGGAAGTTGGAGCTGTTATAAGATATTCAACTGGTATTATTATGACAGCTTTGGCTAATTAAGAAGTTAGCTAGTGCCTTTTCTGCTTGTAAAGCTCAAACTAAAGCCCCTTGCTTTAAGTTTAGTTTAGGCTAGGAACGTGAGACTAAATCTCCATGATATGTAGAGTCTGATGTACAATGGTTTAAGCTTTGAAGACTAATAATTTTAGTTGTAATAAGTTTGATATTTTATTGTCAAATGAATCTAACTTATTTTTTTTTTTTATGGGAGTTAAAATTAGGCATGTTTTTTAAGAGGCACATAATGCAACACATTCTTTGGCTTTTTATGCTCTTAATAAATGATGAGCTTATTTGATCTATCTATAGAAATTGTTATTGTACTCCACGCTTCAAATGACTGATAGCAAACTCTTGTTCTCAAAGAAAGAAAACTGGATCCGTCAATGGAAGATGCAGCACGTACTCATGCGATTGAGTTCTAAAGACACTAAGTCGTTTATAAATGCTGGATATAGGGAGGAAATTTAACCAACCGTCACAAATTAATATATTGGTGGTTAGTGATGTTAGTGATCAATGGTTATAAAGATGTATTATTCCCTCTAGTTTGTTGTTGGGTAGGGTTGAATGCCCAAAGTCAATGAACAGGATAATCTCATAAAGAGTGCACTAATAAGACTTTAATTTATTTATTATTGTTATTATTATTATTTTTATAAAACTGCAAGTTGACGAGGCATTTTTTAAATTTGTATGCATAATTATTTCTTTGATTTTTTGATAAAATGTACTCAAGTTGTTGCTTGCGTTGAACATATATACATATATATATATGTATGAAAATTAAAAGCCGTTCAATATATTTTTTATATATATATATATATATTCAAATAGTGCTGATTGTGATCTTCGCTCTTATGTTTTATACTACATATTTATAGTTTTATGTACGATATTGTAAGATAGAAGTGAGAAGTATAATATAACATGGTGTAAAAAAAGCGTAGTGGTGGTTTGGATAAGTGTCTGACAAACATTTCTCATTTTTATATGTTAGTATGGTAGGACAAGACTATATTAATTGGTTGATAAAGAATCTTGACAATTTGCAGCTGGTGTGGCTCATACCTAGTTCTTTTTATCCTTCTGATGTCTGCTTTTATGTTTCTACTCAGATTAAAATAAACACATAATCACAAGTCGACGAATCCCACGGCAATTTACTTTTTGCATGCGAGAGTCAATCAATTTAATGTCAATGAATAAATTATATAAATATTTTCCTTAGGAGCTGTATATTACGTTGTCGATATTTAAGCAGTTTATACAGACTATAAAATTCGATGCTGTGTTAAAACTACACTGCTGAACTTGTAACAGAGCACAAGCAAAACAGTTGATAAGAAAAGAAAAACAGCCGAAAACAGTTTCTGACAATTTATTGGCTTTCAAAACGTATATATGTGCAATATGAGATGACCAATGAGTGTTCGAAGTATAGGAATGGGTTCCATTAACGACTTGGAAATTTCCAAATCTCATTAAAAGGGTTATATGAACAAACTCGGAAATGGAAATTTCCAGAGAGTCCGTTGGAAACTTGATTACATTCAAAAAATTTTAGTTCAAATCAAATTTTTTATAATGTCTTTTCTCATATAATTCAAAACAGTATTTTAAAAGGTGTTTGGAATCATTGGTGCGAACTCATGGTTTTAATTTATTTTAGTTAAAATTATTGTAGCACGTGAGAATTTCATACTGTAACTTATTTTTCTTGACTCCGTAATATATTAAAACTTTAAACTGTAGAAACTAAAAATTTATTAAAACTTTAAACTGTTGAAACTAAAAATTTAAGTTGAGACTCATAATACTAAAGGAGAATTTTCATAAATATGATCTTTTAAGATTTACTTTTTATAAATGTCACATATTTTTTTTTGTGACACGACTGAAAATGTAATTAGAATGACAACATGACATAAAGTTTTCTAAATGTGGTATGAATAAACAAAACTTTTATAAGTATGGCATAACATGTAATTTTTTCAATACGAAAAGACCTTATGGCCTAACATGTAATTTTTATAAATGTGATCTTTTAAGATTTATTTTTTATAGATATCACATATGTTTTTTTGTGATACGAGTAAAAATATAATTAGAATGATAATATGACATAAAATTTTCTAAATGTGATATGAATAAACAAAATTTTTATAAGTATGGCATAACATGTAATTTTTTCAATACGAAAAGACCTTATGGCCTAAAACTCATTAAGGTTTGGGGGGATTTTCATAAATATTATCTTTTCATATTTACATTTTTAAATTCGCACATATTTATTTGTAACATAATTTAACATGTTTATTTTTTTAAATTCGTATATGTTTATTTGTGGCATAACTTAACATGTAATATGAATAAAAGTGTAACATAAACTTTAACTAATGTGACATAAATAAATACGACTTTAAAAGTATAACATAACATGTAATTATTTTCAATACAACGAAAACGCCTTATGGCCCAAAACTCGTTATGGTTTGGAAGAATTTTCATAAATGTCATATTTTTAAATTTATTTTTTATAAATGTGTATATATTTATTTGTAGTATAATTTAATATGTAATATAAATGAAAATATGACTTAAACTTTTAGTAGTGTAACATAAATAAACACTAAGTACGGTTTAGCATGTAATTTTATCTAAGTTTGTGCGCTCGTTGTATTCGTTTTGTTGGAGTTCGAAAGGCCCATTAAATTCTTCTGTTTCATGTTAGCGTCTCGTGGCCATTGGGATATGCTTACACATGGCTATGAATGGACTTGTGCAATGTCATGTCAGTTATACGGCTCTCAAAAATATTACGTCATATCATAAATTTAAAAGCTGGATTTATTTATATTATGTTAAAAAAAAATAATATTATATTATTATTTATATTATATGTTAAATTATGAAACAAATATATATATACACATTTATAAAAAGTAAATATTAATTGGTTAATGAAACAAGTGCCTAGTTATGTTTATTGAACTAAAATATGATTCTAGTTTATAAAAATTCTATAAATGTCCCAAAATGATATCTTTAAAATTATTACTATATAATTATATAGTATAATAATATAATATTATTAAAATAATTACTAATTCATTAAAGATATTTTTAAAATATTTTAAATATTATATTAGATTTTAATTTTATAAGTTATTTATTATTATTTTGTCAATATTAAAGGGTCCTATTTATGAAAACTCCCCTTTGGGCTTGCAATGTTGCTACAGTTTAATACCTGGGTCCAGTTTTCTTGGCTGGCCCAAAACTTGCCCGCGCACTGTTGGAGAGTACCATTTTGTGAACAAATTAATACACAAATAAAAGCATTATGAAAATTTATGCATAGAGGTACACGGAGGAACAATTAGATCTTACTCTCTCCTTTTACGCATAAGTATTAGATCTTTCATAATAAAAGTATTATGAAAATTTATGCATAAAGGTACACGGAGGAACAATTAGATCTTACTCCCTCCTTTGATTAACAAACCCAACTAAATTTTATAAAACTGTTAAATAAAAAATTAAAAAGAAGAAAGCGATTTATCTAATTTTACGCAATATATTTTTATTTTCTGAATAGTTTTGCAAATTAAATGAGGGTTTAACAATAAAATGTTAAATTGAACATCCCATGTTTCAAAAATCATGCTTAGGTGCTGCATCAAAGAACAATCATGATTAGATACCATAATTATATTTTTTAAAATTATGAGGTATTTTTTAATATTTTTAAATAGTAGAATACTTATGTGATGCTCTATTCAAACAAATGTACCAAAGCGATAAAAATCATTTTTAAAATAATAAGACAACTGATTTAAACTCACACGCTTCTTTTACAAACAAACAAAAAAAAAAAAAAAAACCTTTGCAATTTGATAGACTAGCCAGGCGATTATATGAATCGAGAATACTATGATGTTTGATAATACAACTTAGAGCTAAAACTTTTAGTTGTTATAGCAAAAATCTCTCGCATGCTACATTGTTAAGAAAAAAATGTGCTTTAGTGTAAAGCTCTCACATGTTATATAGTATTTTCAATCAAAATTGATTCTAACTATTAGTCATAACCAATGCTTCCAAACACCCTATGTCTTTTTAACCTTTTTAAAGTTATGGACTAAAACAAGAAGGATTAATTACAAAATCCTCTTTAAACTATAGCGTTTGTAATACTTTATTCCCCGAATTTCAAAACGTAATATCTTTTCCTTCTAAAGTATGAATTATTAACAAAAATGATCATTTTGCTAGAATTTTAACAGAAAATTGGCAAAGAATTTTAAAATTATGGGCATTTTGGCAATCCTAGTTATAAATTAACCAAAAGAATTAAAACTATAATAAAAATAGTATTTATTGATGATTAAAATTAAAAAAAATAAATTATAAAGCATACTATTATCCAGATTCCTCTTTTTTCGATGGACCGAAATTTTCTTTCAAATTTTATCATTTTTTTTCACTCAAAAAGTATTTTCAAATTGAAAAATGTATAAATACCAATGAAAACGAAAAAAATATGAAAGAAATTTTATTAATACTAATTTTATTAATACTACTGGTGTTTTTTCTCTTTGTAAATTTTATATTATATTTTTTGTCATAATAAATATATTTGTGTTATATTCTTTTCATTTCAATATATATAAATTTTAAAATTTCAAAATACTTTTTGGATGTGAAAAAATTAATAAAATTTTGAAGAAAATTTTAATATATAGTTTTAATTATTTTTTGTTTTAATAATTAATAAAGACTATTTTTATTATAGTTTCAATTTTATGGTTACTTTTATAGCCAAAATTACTAAAATACCTTTAACTTTATAATCCTTTGTTAATTTTACTTTAAAATTTTAACAAAGAGACTATTTTTGTTAATGATTCATACTTTAAGGGGAACGCATGCTACATTTTGAAATTAAATAGATAAAGTGTTACAAAGGATATAATTTAGAGAAAATTTTTGCGATTAATCCAAAGAAGATTTGAACTACATTTTTGTAGACCAAAATAAAACCCCTAAATCAAGCAATATGAGGGATTTTAGTTTAGTGTTGCAGTGCGTAAAAAGTGTGTAAAAAGACATAAGACTTGTTTGTTATTAACACAAATGGTTCCTAGTATTACGACATTTTGGTTTCTAAACTATAAATTTTGTTAAATTTTTTGTTTTTTTGATAGTTTTAGGGCCGGATGAAATTTGACAAGGTTGACCATCTATAAGGGAGAGGAAAAGCAAGAGGATTCAAAAAATTAAATAAAATAAAAATGATGTTTAGTTTCCCCCTCTTTTGATAAGGTTTACACTTTCCCGTGTATATCGAGCCTTTTTATTTCATTCCGCTCGAACATTGGCAAGAGAGAAAAAAAAAAAAAAAAAGGGAGAAACGGAAAGAAAGTGTTAAAAATTCCTCCAAAAAAAAAAAAAAAGGGTAAAAAAAATGAAATAAATAAGAAAGGAGCGAAGAACCAGATTCAGAGCTGAGGATTACAAGGTCGAGAGGAGATCTGAGCGCTTTTAGCTAAAAAAGGAAAAAAAAAAAAAAAAAAGCGATTTGAAGGCTGTAAAGATCTGAATCCTCTCCTCTGAATCTCTAAGCCAAAGGTGTTCTTCTCTTCTCGTCACGCAACAGAGTTACTCCAGATCCATCGTAATTCTTCTGATTTGATTACGCATTTTCCTTTTTACTTCGGAAATTTTGCAGATCCGCCATGGATTTCATGAAGGTCTTCGATCAAACCGTCCGCGAAATGTCAGATTCTTATCCTTGCCTCTGCGATCTATTTTTGGATTGAAAATTTGGTGATTTTTATTCCTAATTTTGCGAAAAAAGTTGTTTCCACAAATCTTTAAATCTGAATTGGATTCTCTTTTACGACCTTCAAATCTCTTGGTTGGCAGAAAGAGAGAGGTCAATTTGAAGGTCTTGAAGGTTCCCGAGATCGAACAGAAGGTAATTTCACCTTTCACTAGAATATTTGAAAATTCAGATTTTGCGTTCGGATATATATTGCATATCCGTAATTGTATATGTCGGAAGCTTTTATTATTGAATTGGTACTGATACGTCAAAAAGGTGAAATCGATGATCTCCGATTTATTTATTGTACTAGTAGTTATTCTTATTTTGCACCTAATATAATACAACTTCGTGGAATTACTGGGAGAAATTCATCTGAAGCTTATTTAGTGCAATGCGTAGTGTTCTTCTGTTGTTTGGTTTATGATATCTTGCTTAAGTGACTCTGTAATTACCGATACAGGTATTGGATGCAACGGACAATGAACCTTGGGGTCCTCATGGCACTGCATTGGCAGAGATAGCACAAGCCACTAAGAAGTTGTACGTTTTTATCCTATACCGTTAACTTTGACAGTTATCCATCTTGAATTTTGTACTCCGATAGTATTGCTGTTTTTTGTTTTTTTTGTTTTTTTGGGAAATCTTACTTCCTGGTTTGTTACTGATGCTGAATTTGCGGAGCTTTGATGTCTTTCAGTTCAGAATGTCAGATGGTTATGAATGTCTTATGGACAAGGTTAACGGAGACTGGCAAGGACTGGCGCTACGTCTATAAGGTGAGCATGTAATCAGTAATTACTACGACAGTGTCCCTCATATAAAGATTGAAGGTTCAATTGAGAGGCTTATGGTTTGTATGCGAGTCTAGATTACTATGTGTGTGTCCATGCTTTCAATTTCTAATGTTTCAAATTGCTTCTGTTATAGGCATTGACTGTGATTGAGTATCTGGTGGCACATGGATCTGAACGTGCTGTTGATGACATTATTGAACATACTTTTCAAATTTCGGTAAGAACTGATTTCCAAATTTCGGTTTCATCGAGGACCTACATTGTTTTCCCTTACCTTCAGAATAAGGTTTGTTGTGCTATCTTTACTCCACTCTGATTTTGTTTATGTCGTTGAAGTCACTAGCAAGTTTTGAATATGTTGAGCCAAGTGGGAAGGATATGGGGATTAATGTTAGAAAGAAGGCAGAGAACATTGTTGCCTTGTTGAATAACAAGGATAAAATACAAGAAGTTAGAAACAAAGCTGCTGCGAACCATGACAAGTAAGTTTGGAAGGGATATTTTATAACTTTTATGAAATCTGTTTCTGATCTTTTTCAGATAATTGATGGCACATTGTTGTTGTCAGGTATGTGGGCCTTTCATCTTCTGGTATCACTTTTAAGTCAGGAGCAGCTTCATTTACTAGTAGTAGTTACCAAAGTAGTGACCGCTATGGAGGTTTAAGCGGCACAAGAGATGATGATAGATATAGGGATAGCTATAGAGACAGGGGTCAATATGAAGAAAAGTCTGAGAGGGATACTTATGGTAAGTCTCGCCACACTAGTGAGAGGCAAGGAAGCACTTCGAAGAAAGGTTCAACAAACTATGGAAGGTAAAAGCTTTTGTTACTGATAATGAATCAAGTTCTTAACTGGTTCTGTTTACTCAGAAATGAGACCAAAGCATGAATCACACACTGTTAAAATTTGTTTAATTAAGGGCACATTTTGCAGCTACAAGTTCCAAAGTTTAGTTTTAGACATCTGCCGCAATTTTTAGATCTTATTTGCATGCTCCTAAGATTTGTTGCAGTGACAGTACTAAAAGTTCATTAGTCATTGCCTGCTTGTGTTTGTGCTTTTTTAAGGATCTTGACTGTACGCAAGAAGGTTAAACATTGCTATGAAACTAATGTCCTCCACGACAAGACCCACGTGCTAGCTTTTGATTCTTGGAAAATTTGTTGGGTAATCTGTGATTGTTGTTTTACCTCTGATGAACAAATCACCAAGGCAGACTGCTTTTTAGTTTCTTTCCCTTCACTGTAGGCACATATTTCATTCACCAGAAATAAAATCGATAACATGCTGCTTCCATAATTCTCTATTTTACTAAGTTTGGAATGCCTATTCTGCAGGAAGGACCAAGCCACACAGCCAACAACTAAATCTAGTGACTCTGATAAGTACAGTTCAATTCCTGCTCAAAACTCAACTCTTCCTTCAAACAGCGAGGATGATTTTGATGATTTTGATCCACGTGGGACTTCTACTACAAGTAAGTGGTATGGTTTAAAGTAGCTGTTTTTTAATTTGAGACAGGAAAGAAGCCTTATGTTGCTAGCATCTTCTTTGTAACTATTTGTGATGGGTCACATGAACACTAATCTTATCACTACAGAGGCTGCTGGAAGCTCTAATCAGGCAGATCTCTTTGGGGGAAGCTTGCTTGGAGACCTCATGGATGCTCCAACCCCAGTTCCATCGGGAAATATGGCTTTGAATGGCAGTCCGTCAGAGGCTGATTTGTTTGCTGATGCAACTTTTGTGTCGGCACCCACTCAGGCTGAAACTAAAGCAAACTCTCAAACTGAGGTGACACAAGTTTTCAGAAATGTAGATATGTGGCTCTTAACGTCTTGCACACCAAAATATATTTGAGATTGCTGTTTGGTAAATTACTTGAATCTTTCATGCCGTATTATTTTGGTTAGGTTGATCTGTTTGCGGATGCAACTTTCGTATCAGCACCACCTCAGGTTGAAACCAGACCAAGTACCCAAACTAAGGTAAGACAAGCTATCAGAAATGTAGTTTTACAACCTTTTTCCTCTTTCCTATAATGGCATGTAAGATTGTTGTTTGGCATTTTGCTTGGTCTTTCACATGTTGGCTTCAATATTTCTTCCCAATCATTCTAGGTTTTTTGAACTTGGGGTAGGCGAATTTGATTATAACACATGGTAAAGTGGAGTCTAGTTTGGAATTACCATTAGGCTATGCTTGCAACGGCATTGTTTTAGATTTTATTATAATATTGTATGCAATATTCTTTATTACTTTTCTCATGATGTGGATTCTTAGCTGCCACATTTATTTCTCCGGGGGATTGGCACATTTGTTTGAAAGGGCAATTGTACTTATATATCCACTGTCAACTTTTGATCGGGGCTTCACTCGACTTCTCTCATGTCCTTTTTTAAATTATTAAGTTTTCAGGCTTCGTTTGGTAGAAGGGATGGAGAGTAGGAAGGATGGGGAGAGTTTGATGGATGAGGAATGTGAAGGATGAAGAGGATTACAACAATCTTTCAAGTTGTTTGGTAGAAAGGAAAGGAGGTTAAAAGGATTGATGATAGTTTTTTGTCGAATTAATATATTGTCTATTTTTACCGTTTATTAATAATTTTATCAAAGATAAAATAGTCTCTTTAAATTTAAATAGGATGGATTTGATGGATCCTCCCATTATTGGAAGGAGTGGTTTTGGTGGACCCAAGAGGAGAGCTCATCCCTCCACCTCTCTTGTCCTCCCTCTCTTCCCTCCCATCAAACAAGGGATTTGATCTTTCCTCCACCTTTCTCCTTCCACCCCTTTCTCTCACTCCCTCCATCTCTCCTTCCAACCAAACACGCTGTTAAAGAAGTGTGTTGTAGTGGAACTGTTGGGCACAACAGTTCAGCGACTTTCCATTTCTCATTTGTCTAAAATTTTTTTTCTTTCTTTAAAATAAATTAGGAAGACATATGACATTGAATTGAGTCCAGTTATACATGATGAGATGTTCAAACTGTGCATTTTTTTCTTTTTTCATCATCTAATTATTAAATTCCCTTTTCATGGGCACTAACTAACAGCTATGACATTTGTGCAGAACGACATTGACCTCTTTGCATCCCAACCTGCCATTTCATCTTCAGCTCCTTCAACAGTTGACCTTTTTGCAACCCCTGACCCAGTTTCGCAGCCAGACATTAAGTCCACAAATACTGCTCCAATAAATGATAAAATTGTCGATCCCTTTGCTGCTGTTCCACTTAACAACTTTGTTGATTCTGATTCTTTTGGTGCATTCACCTCTCATTCTAGTTCAGTGTCTTCAGAACCTTCCCAAAGTTCTGTCACTGGTGGCAGTAATAATATTTCAAGTGGAAATATTGCATCCGACTCAAAGTCTTCTGCCAGGAAGGATACGTTCCAAGTGAAATCAGGAATTTGGGCCGATTCGCTAAGCCGTGGATTGATTGATCTTAATATATCTGCTCGTAAGTATATCTATCTCAACTTACAACACCGCCTTGTATTCTATATTTTTATTCTTCTTTGTACTCTGGACATGTTTGGTGCACAGGATTAGGGAGAATTGGATTGGATTAAATCTTAATATTTTGTTTCTTAAAAAACTTCAAGGGATTGAATTGGATAAGAGTTTGTCCAATCCAAACTTGAATCCTCTTGGAAGGGAATTATGTAATCCCTTGCTATAACGTGGGATTAAACATAACTTTTATACATTGTAAAAATTTTCAAAGATATATTTGCAAGAATTTATAAATTTGGGGTCAAAGTATAATTTTTTTAAAAATAAGGGGTCAAAATGTAAATTTTATGAGGGAAATATTTTTAATAATTATAATTTTTGTCCCTCTAATTTTAAAAAATTACAATTTGACCTGCATTTTTGAAAAATTTTTACAAAAAGGCATTTGTTCTAATAACACAACAACAAACATGGAATTAGATTAGTCAAAATTTTATTCTATCATTTCCAATACAATCTATTTGAATCCTCCTATCCCATCCAATGCTATCCCATCCAGTACACCAAATGGGCCTGCTACTTACTCCGTGGCTATTGTAATAACATGAAAAGATGTTGATGCGCAGATGTGAGATTAGATAGAATATCCTAGGTTCATGTTGTGACATTCGCCTGCGTGATGGGAAATTGAGGGGTACATGATAACTGACCTGTACCTCTTTGAAATCCTTGTTCGTATGTACTTGCCTAAGAAGATATTTAATTGTAGTTTGGCGTAAGGTTATGAGAAACTGCAAAAGTAAGACAGATTTGTGTAAATCTAATGCCATTCTTAGTCAAAGCTCGTCGAGACAAACCATTTCCATAAATTGTAGAGTTCATAGTTCGAAGGTCTCATGCTTCTTGTGGATTTGTACGTGCACCAGGGACGAGAAACTGGCTCACCACGTATTATGTGGTTTTCGGGTCCTGTTATTGCTCAGATATCAATATTAGGGGTAGTATTGCGGCCTTAAGATTATGCAATTTTGATACTTAAGAACTAATGCACTATCATAGTTTTCATGCATTTGAATAAATGCTTATTATTTAGTCCATGGAATTGTTTATAATTGCTCTATCTTGAAAATATGCTGCAGCCAAGAAAGTATCTTTAGCAGACGTTGGCGTTGTGGGTGGATTAAGCGATGGATTTGATGAGAAGGAGAAAGGACCAGCAACTTCATATTACATGGGGAGAGCAATGGGTGCAGGGTCTGGACTTGGTAGGTCTGGGTTCCCTTCTTCACAAGCCACGGGAGGGGATGACTTCTTCTCAAGCCTTGGTGGTCAGCCATATCAATATGGTGGCTTTCAGAAGTAAATAATTATTTATCATTTATTCTCTTCATATTCTTTGGCATATTTGGCCACCTCGTTGGAAATCTCCCAGCGCTCATTTGAGTAGTGTGTTAAGATGAGTGTGATATAAGACAACTGTGAGACTTAAGAGTGAAACGAATAACTTTGTTATGAGGTGCTCCGAGGATCTTCTAGTTTTGCTCCGAAAATTCAGTATGTAAGAAAGTAAATTCAATACTACGAACAAATATACTTTGATGATTTGTTTGCCAAGTTCTATAAAAAAAACCCACATGGAGACAAACAAACTAAACTAGGAAGTGGTTCAGGACCTTTGAAGAAAACGATGGAGTTCAATCGATTATTCTCGATAATTTGGTTAGAGTGATGCATTAAGGTTTTTCGGTTTAAAACTTCAAAAAGATTCGAAGCGATCTGACCAGCAGTAAAGCGTCATTGATTTAATTAACCCGTCATTTTGTTATTAGAGGCAAGTTTTTTGTACAACGGATTGGATTTCCGTTTCGATCAATTCCAATCAAATCATATTATATTACAATCATTTCATTCGCGATTTTAATACACAGCTGAAAAAATAACTAAGCCCCCCAGCCCCGCCCCCTTCCCCTTCTTTTAACTTCATTTTTAGTTCTTGGCATGTTTCTCTCGGAATCAATTGAAATCTCCACATAAATTGTTATTTAGAGCATCTTCAATGCTGTATCAAATATAAGTGTCACAGTCAAATTGTTGGCAAAATTGTTGTATCACGGTTCAATGCTGTATCAAATTCTTAGGGAAAAAAAAATTGATGTGTCACAGTTAATTTTGAAATTTGAAAGAAAAATAACTTCTTAATGCAATACTACTTTTTTATGCTAATTTTGACAAATAGTATACTTGGTGACAAATTTAACACCAGCTATACAGCAATTAGTACATGTCAAATTTAACATTTAATTGGTATTGATTGACAAATCACATTTTTGTTTACTTATTGTAATATTATTCTTTTCAAATTATTTTAGTACTTCAAATTTATTTTTATAGGTTTTGAAGCCTCATAATTAATGACAAAAACGCAAATATTACACTTAAAATATCATTATACTTTGAAGCAATGAATTGAATAACATTAAATATGTCATTTTTACTCTTTACCAGCGAATATCACATTGACATTAATCTTTGCATCAAAAATAGTTTTGGTCCGCGAAGAAATTAAAAAGAATATTCCCTTATCCTTGGACCATGATAAAAGATTAGGAAAATGATTTTCGGCAAAAAATCTAGAGAATACCGTACTACTGAATCATAAAGATCGACTCACCCTCTCCTCCTTATATCAACTTCAGAAAAAGAAAGTCAAAAAGAAAAAGACACAGAATGAAAAAGATAAATTAAGAGGGACACGCTTTCTAATTTCCTCGTCCTGGCTTGCTTGTTTATTGGTCCTTGAAGAGGCTCTTTTCCTTTCCACCCTTTAACAAATTAGAGACTAGAGATTTTGTAGCCCATCAATAGTAAACGTTTTCACACATTTGTGTACTGTTAAGGCCATCTTTTATGCAAAAGTCAATGTCAATACCATATTTAGTAAAAAATAAAAAATAAAAATGACTTATTTATACTTTTTTTTTTTTTGTCATAATTGTCCACTTTTATAAGCTTACTTGTAAACTTTTAACTAAAAATTTAAAAATCTAATACCAACTAATAGAAATCAAATGCTAAATTTGAATATGCCGTTCTCTTGCTAAATTCAATACTGTACAAAAAATAACATTGCACTTTAAAGAGGTTTTCCTAGTCAAATGTTACTATTTGATGTTGACGCATGATACTCTTAGTATCAGTTTACCAAAAATGACTGCACGTGCTCTTTAAGAGAGTGTGTGTGTGGTTTGTTATTCCAAACCAAGAAAAGCTAGTTTGATGCCCCGTTGCAAATATGAGATCGATTATGCAAGCCTAAATACTAAAAGCAAACCACTTATTTATTCTTTTCCTCCGCCCCTTGGCCCCAGAGAAACATGAGCAAAAGCAGCAAAATCCATTTATTAGAATTTGTAGAGTTCTATTAAAGTGACGAGAAGCACACCGACGCCTGTTTCTTACTATATATCCAGCATCCTTCCTCTTAACATGGCTTCTGCTTTCCTCACCTGCTTTACAGGTCCTATAATAAATACCTATACATGAAAACCAAAAACAGAATTAGGCATTTTACACCGTAAAATTTCATTTGACTCGTCCGTTTGTAAACAATTTTTTTTTTGTCCCAAACACAATTAGGAATTTGGAAACAATTTCAAAAATATTCTGAATGCCAGATATTAGGGCAACTTAAAAAAGGAGAAAAAAAAAGAGGAAAAGAACCCTACCAGCGGTGAATTGAGTTCAAACCGTTAAATTTTTACAAAATTTAATGTCAACGTGGTATTAAAACCGTGTAATATCAATTGGTGCTTTCTACTATAAGCTTGCTTAGTAAATCTATGGGACTAACCTTGTCAGGTGGACCCTTAGAACCTCCAATGAGAATTTCCGCACTGCAAAAATTTGTGATTTGCGAGCTAAATCTAAATACCTGGGAGTGCTAAATCTAAAAAAAAAAATGAAACAGAGAGATAAAGAGACGCACTTGCAAGATTCCTTAATTGACAAAATGGTGGCTCCTCGTCTCCCAATAACACATCCCATCTTTCCTGGAGGAACATTGAGAACCGACAAAATTTCTTCCTCCGGAGCATTGCCGTCCACCATTAGGCTATCTACAGAGTAAAATCACATCTAAATTAGCTACCATGCAATTAAAAAAATAAAAATAAAAATAAAAAACACACACAAACGACCAAACTCACAGATTTAACTTAGAAAGCTACAACAAAGTTTAAGAAAGGGGAAAACTAAGTTCCCCAATTCAGTAGTACAACTATTTATCTACTTTTACGTTTCTACAATTTTCAATTGCTGACTTGCAGGTACTATTTGGTTGTATTAAAACTCAAGGGAAGCTTCATGTTTATATGCAGCCGAAAACTTGAACACATACTATGCATCATTTTGTGTTAATTATTCTGTCCCATTTCAAAGTTTTTGAATATACATGTGGAACTTAAAAACAAGCAAGTATACTGTATACAGACAAAGGAGAATTCAGAAGCATTGTAAAAGTATAAAATTCAGCGGAACTTTTACGAGAAATAATGTTTTAATTTTGAAGCACAACAGTATAGCCATTTTAATTAGAAAGACCTGGAATAGGAGGAAGAGATGGCCAGTCAGCAAAGTCATTATTGTTGACGCAAAAACACCTACAATAAAGAGCACCGCGAACTGCAAGATACCACAATGATCGTTGATTCAATTTGGCTATCATCTTGTGATAGATGTAGAGAAGAAAGCGGACATCATCCGCAGCAGCACGAACCATCAGCTCAGATAATGGCCTGTATGTCCAAAAATTGGGGTCCTGTACAACATTAAACATACGAGTTATGACGATTGTCATCTGACAGAAGATTCTCGCAAATAAAGGAATCATGACTTTTCAGTGAAAGTTAGATGGGAAGCTAAACACATATTCTCTCAAGTCATCTACATGAAACGAATGTAAGCATGTATATGAAACAACGAACCTGGGAAATAAATATCTTGACGCTTCATGATAGGACTATAGTTAATTTCCCAGTTTACTACTACACCAGACCTTACTTTCAATGATTAGTTTGAAAAATTGCACACTATCTGTGATGCCACTCATGTTGGCAGTAGGAACAAATTGAAATGATTCATAAAAACCATATATATGCATGAAAAAGAACATTCTCCAGCTGAAATGGTTAGTGTTGAAACTAACCTGCCTTAAGAGAACACGAACTTCTTCCTTCTCAAGATAAGATATGCCTACAGTTTAAATCCAAGATGAAAAACACTATGAAAGGCCAAATTTACTAGCTTAGCACCATGTGAAAGGTACTCATAATATTTTGGCATGTAACAATCAGGAACATAATGACGATTGATGAATAAGTTGCAGCACCCATTAGCACAACAAAATTTAAATCTAGGGTACAAAAAAAGATTAATGTTAACAAAAGTCACATCCCCTAATAACTTGCCTTTAGATAGCAAGTAACAACTGGAAGGCTTTACCATCTAGAAAAGAAATAAATCTTTCTTACGACCAGAAAAAGCATGGATAATACATTAAACTAACTAATAAAACAAAATGAATACCACAATAACGTGGATCTGCAAGAAGACCAACAAATGATATGCAATCTGGTGATCGCGGTTGCCCTTCCTGCTCCTCTATCAACGAAAAAGCAATCTGAATGCCACGAAAATGTTAATCTTTAAACTAATTAAGTAAAATTAGCACCTCCAAATTGAAAATATCATTGAAAAGAGGAAGAAAGGTTGAGAAATGAAAATATCTTCACAAATGCAACTGACAAATCAGAGCATTTCTAGGATCAAAGTCTTATGAAACCCTTACTCAAACTCAATAGTCAATTACCAATATCCCATAAACATGTAACAAAGGATGCTCACCTGAGTATCCATAACATTGTTCAATTGGATGCCAAACTGGAAATACAGGGCCTAAAAGGAGAAGAAATTCAACACTGGTACTAATATGACGAAATAACTTGTTCTGAGATATGCTTGTGATAAAATGAATTAGAGACCTCACTATCTCGTTTGCAATCGTGAATGACTTTTGTGATGGAGCTAGACTCGAGTGCAGGCTTACAGGCTTTCACAAGCATTTCTCCGCCTTGAATGGCGTCAACCAAATATATGGCATCTGAAAATGCAAGCTGCGAAAGACATTTAAAGAACTCATATGAAATAGTTATCTCACACAAAACCAGAGTGACTATATAAATTTGAATTAAAATTATCAATGGAACTTCTTAAGAACTGCTAACACAAAGAGAACAAAAGTAAGAATTTCCACCTGCATGATACAGAGTGTTCCATGGCGACACAGATCGACTCCCTCGCAATCAAAACCAATGACCAACTGCCTTTCAGATGATGGGTACAGAAACTCAGGGGGAAGTTGAGAGGCATGAGTAACTAAGTGAACAGGAACTTCAGATAAATGAGCCTCATGTCTTCGGGGCGTCTCATCTGCAATATGCAGAAATGGTGAAAAAAAAAAAAAAAACTTTCCAAGACTTGACCACCCGGCAAAATAAAAAAAACAAAAATATGAAGAAGAAAAACAAGAAGAAGGAGAGAGAGGGAGCGAGAGAGAAATGAACGCACAATTCTTATTCAGCCAAGTTAAGAAAGTTACAAATGTTTAATTAACATTTAATAGAAAAAACATTCGATGCAAGGGCACTTACTACTTAATTGTTGTCTCTACGCCTATTTATGTACCTACTGCCTACTGTCGTTTGTTGCTTTACTAAGGAGTGCATTTGTAGCTGTCGTTTGTCTATTTGCTGGACTTTGCTGCACTAGTTGTTTATGTTGTTATGGCGTTTGGCTAAGTTAAGTGTCTTAGGGTTTTATCCTTTGTAATCTGAGCTTTGCTACCTTGTTAAGCAGCCGACAATTGCTGGGGTAAGCAGCTTTTATCAATTTCAGTGGGAATACAAAAACCTTGCAGAGTCAACTTGATTGTTTTCTCTCTTTGAGGTTAGAATCACAGTATTTTTCCTCTGTTTTGGAGCTCCCTTTACTCCAAACGGGACTGAGCCATCAAGATTCCTAGAGCACAACCCGACTTCCCAACGAAAATAATCTCTCTTTCATGTTCACTCGTCCTAGTATGAACCAACAACTGACTCAATCAAAGGCAGAATCGCAAATAGTTGAACTAGAACGGGAAGTAACTAGCAATTCTATTAATTAGTAAAAGACATAGGTGAAATTTGACGATAATACAAACCAAATAATTTCAAACCAAAAACCGGACAGAAGAGTAAGCGCGAGCGAGAAGGAGCGATATCGGCTGAAATTGAATAATAATCGATAATTGGTCGTCAATCTTCCAGTTGATTGCCGCAATTAGGGCACAATCACAAGCGGTTTAATCCGAAAGTGAACAACGATGAAAATTTGATGCAAGAAAATCAATAACACTTTCAAATCAAAAACCAGCACAGAGCGTAAATCGAGAGAGAGAGAGAGAGAGAGAGAGAGAGAGGATTAGCAATACACAGCGTAAGAGAAAATCTACTGAAATTGAACAAGAACCAGAAATTCGATCGTCAAGACATAGTATGAGGAAAATCTTCTGAAATTGAACAAGAACTAGTAATTCGATCGTCAATTATCCATTGGATTGCCGATAAACTTAGGATTTGAAACGAAATTGAGAATCCAAAATACGCCGTTTCGTTTTTGTTCAGTTAATAAAAGTAGTCCTCAGAAACTAAACCAGAGAGTAAGTGATCCGATCTCTCAAGTTACAACAAATCAATAGAACTTTTCCATGACTCGAAGATATTTTCTCGACAGCCAAACAGACCAAATAATAAGCGTTTCCGAACTTAAAAGCGCTAGGAAAACGACGTTCCAAAGAAACCGAATCAACGAAATGGCAATCGGATTCTGAACAACAGAAAAATTGAGACTAAGAAAATTCTGGAATCGGATCGAAAGCAAAGAGAAAGAGAAGCAAACATACCAGAAAGTGAAGGGAGAGGAATGTGCGTCTGAAAAGGAGAAGGTACGGAGTCCATGCGAGTGCGATCGGAGCATCCAGACAAATCAGAGCTTCGTCGATAGAAAACCTTCGCGTCATTATATCCATTTCCCCTTTCCGTGAGGGTACGTGGCCCAGGCGCCGATCGTATGTGGAAGGCAACACGGCGAAAAAAGAAAAATAAAAGAAAGAAAGAAAACCATTGGCCATTTTCCAAAAAAAACAAAAATATTTGCATTTACCGTCATTTAAAAAAAAAGAAATATCTTTCAAAAAAAGAAATAAAAACCCTTCAAAAAAAGGGAAAAAATCACACACTTTTCACATAATTCCTTTTCTTTGAATTATACAGGGAATTTATCGTTTCTATACTTTGTAATTTCTCTGCGTTATTAAAATTAGTCTGGATATGCATTTGGTGAGGGCAAAATTTGAATCCCATAGCTGATTCAAATCTAATTAAAAATCCCCTAATCCACCTCTCTAAATTCTTAGATCTAGATCATTGTTCTACTAACTTTTTCTCCCTCTTATACTTGAGCAAAAAAATACCATTATTTCTTCATTTGATATCTAATTGATACGATTTTTTTTTTCTTTGCATCCATGGTAAAGAGAGGAATAAATATTTTCATATTTAATTATGTAATGAACATAAGATTTTGTTAGATTTGTTATAGTAAATCAAAAACTTTTTTCTACAATCTATTAAAGCATAAATTTTAATTATATTCCATATTTAGATTAATACTTTAATTACACATTCAAATATCAATTCGAATAACAATTCAAATCTCGTAATTTAAAATACACAACTCAAATCAAAATATCTCTAATCAATACAATTCGAATCCGTATACCAAACGGGCTTTAAGATATCCTTTCTACCATTTCCAATGACATGAAAAAACCAAAAAAAAAAAATTCTTTTAGTTGCAGAATTCGAGTGTATTTGAACCAAGTTCTAATTCTTTCATGGTTTCAAGCTTAAAAAAGCATTTTGAGGCTCAATTTTGAGTGAGACCCACTACGCGTTAATGACGGATCAAGATGAAAACATGATTTAAATAGTATATTCACATACTCAAAATTATGAATGAGTGAATGAAAAATTAACACTCAAAGTATACATGTAAAATTTCAAAAGTTAAAAGTGGAAAATTCTATTATCCTATATTGAAAAGAAAGTAAAGTTATAGTTGTGACATCCGAGAATTTATTTTGGTAGCAGCCTTTTAATTTATTTTTTAAGTGTATGAAATTGTTTAATTGTAAATAGTTATTTTATTTTTTTCAGGTTTTCTTAAAAAAATTATATTGTTTTGATTTTAACAGTTTAATATTTTTATATCTATTTTTATTTTTTCAAAAAATACCTAAAAAATGTTTTTTAATTGATAGAAGGGCACCTTTGGCATATTAAATAAAATTAACGGTCAACTCATAGTCAACTAATATAAGAAGTCTCTCTGTAATTTTTTTGAACAGTTATAAGGTGTCCATATGATTAGTTTTGGTTCAAGGATGTCACTGTAATTTAGATAAAATATAAAAAATGTCAATGTAATTTGCTCTTAATTTTATCTCTCTTATAAAATTGTCTGTACATTTTCAAACGATCAAACCTGGAGCCTAACTCTTTACCCTCTTTCTCTCACGGCTGGGCTAATCCAGTGGCCTTATTTTTATCCTTTGATGGAATCATGAATGATTTTAATTAAAAATTAAAAAAAAAAGAATGATTTTTTATTAACGAATGATGCGTTACATCAACCGATATCTATATTCGTAAAATTTGTTTTGGGCACCCTTATCCACGATACAGATACAACAATACTTTACCATCATTACAAAACTCTCTTTGCTCCTCCCTCTCCACTATAGCATAATCGAAAACATAATCAATTTTCAGTTTGGCCATTTGAAAGGAAAAAAAGAAAAATTCTGCCGAAAGAATCTTCCAAATTGTCATATAAAAATCCGTAAATGCTTCCTGCATATACAATAAAGTCAAACTTATAATCAATATCAATAATTTATCACTCAATGGCAGAACATGATGCAAATTTTTTCTCTGGATGTGACAACACGTAATTGATCAGTAGAAGCCTTCCTAGTCTGAAAGAGAGAGAGAAACTTACATAACTTTTACGAGTTTTTACTTCCGTTAAAGATGAGGACCCTTTATATAAGTTTGTGTCTCTATATGGTGAGTTCGGATATCAGATGATTCAAAAAAAAAAAAAAAAAGAAGAAAGAGAGAGAGACGATGAATTGAAATACTTAACGGCTGGGTTATTGTATGAAATCTTTTTTTTTTTTAAATGTCGGTAACAATCTGATTCTTTTGTTTCATGTCTAATTTTTTCGATTGATAAATTGTTTACATCTGGCCTAAATGATTTACGTATAATTCAGTAACACATTCAATGATATACTTTGATAATTAATGGTTCTCTCCGATAAATCATGAGTAACTTAGATATTTAATTAAAAAATGAGCAACTTACCTGTGGAAGCAAAACAAAAACCTTATTGGAAATAAAGAGAGATGAAAAAAAAAAAGATAGAAATATTTCTGAAAATGGTTGGAGATTAGAGATATACATGAATACCTAAATCACCCAAAGATATATATATATATATATACACACACATCTATGTACATATAGAGAGAGAAGCTTTCAAAACAAAGAATTATTTACCTGAGGCATAAAAATGCTAACCACTGCAGAGCAGCTGAAACTTGCCAGGAATAACCCGACAAAAAAGAGTGTTGTTTTCGTAGGCCCGCATATCGTTGGCAAGGTTCGTACATTATGCCTGTAATATTGTTGAATATTGTTTTTTATAATTCTGAAAATATGAGCTAAAAAAGTTTGAAGATTGAATTGAGAATTTTTAAGGGGAAAAAGATTACTCCTTACTTAAGGTCATCTTTCACGTCTGGAATATTTTTCAGATTGGTGATAGCCAGAAAATAAATTGTTATAAAGGCAGAGATGAAAATATATGCAGGATTGGAGTGTAAATTGATAGACAAACATTAGACTTCTATGAACAATTATTGTAAACGAGTTGAAATAGCAAAAGACAAACATAGAGATCAACCTTAGATGTGTCAAAAGGTTATGACGGGCTTGGGCCGTGCCAAGCCTAACCCTTTATAGTGGAGGGGTGTCTTTGGGTGGAAGATCATCATGTTCAAGCCCTAACCCTTAAAGAGCCATGCTGGGCCCTGGTTAAAGTCCTATAAGATGGCTCTATAATTTTAAATTTTAAATTATTTATTTATATTTTAATAAGTTTTAATAAAAACTAATAAGCATAGAATCATGAACTAATAAGTGTAAAGAAAGACTTCTAAACATTATATAGAGTATTATAAAAAATTCTTATTTTTTGCGATGTATAACTAATACAAATTTATATTTTAACTTGTAATACATGTATGATCAAAATAAATATAGTAAAAAATACATAATTGCACAAATAGGTGCCTACTTTAGTCATACTTGGGGTTTAAAATTCAAATCTTAAGAAAAGCAAAATAGATGTATTTTTCTAGACATCTAAAGGTCTAAGGCTTGAAGGGCCTGGGTGAGCCCAAGCCTTGATGGGCTAGCCCTGGTTGGTCCTATGGACGCTGGTGGTTAGGCCCAGCATTGACCGGCCTGCTATAATGAACTACTCAGCACAATTTTCACCTTGATGGGCGACGACGGGTCCGACGTTTTTTTTTTAATGAGTTATGTAATAATTTAGTGTCAATGGGCTTATTTTACTAAAAATGAATATGTTTATTTTGCACCATACGATTCAGATTTGACAGAAACCGTTCTTCTTGATAAGGGATCATAAGAGGTCCTATGCAAGTTTTTCCCCCTTTTTATTTTTTTATTTTTTATATTGATTGACAGGTACAGCCCAAAATTGTCTGGGTCCACTCGTGACCATTATGGATGAGATGAAATCTAGGCACCTGATAGTGACCGCGCCAAAATTGGATTTTCCCGTGTCGCCCTTCCAGCTGTTATACACTTCGCTCCAAGATGAAGTGAAGTCAACGTGGCAGCTATGCGTGTTTCCACGTCATTCAAAAAGGCCATTACCTAATCCAACGGCTAAAGTTAATTCTGACAGATCATCGTTAAGACTACACTCCTAAGTAACACGTTCTTGTGACACGTCGCTCGGGAGGATTTCCTGTGGTAATGTCTTCGGTTCTATTCATATCCACAATCAAGATAGTTTTTTTTTTTTTTTTTGCAAATTTTAATCAATTTTTTAGTGAGTAACAATGTAAGATTTTAGTATGCTCCAATAAAAATAAAAAATTACTAAAATATAAAATTCTTACATGTTATAACATTCACAGTTTCGATTAATAGTTTTAACCACCATATCAAAGGTAATAACCAAGGGAAAAATTCATTGATAAAAATTAAATATTTAAATAGATTTAATTAATGAATATACCCACGTAAATAGTATTTTTGTAAAAATATTACGATAAAATATAAAATACAGTGTTAATAGAAAGTTTCACTGTAAATTTGTTATGATGCTGGATATTAACAAATACAGATTTTATGAGTTAAAATACTTAAAAATTTATAAATAATATCTGTAAAATGAATTTTATATCACTATAATTGTAGAATTGTGGCATAAATAGATTGATAATTAAGGTATAAACAAGATAAAAAATCTGTCAAAACCCTACACCAGTGCAAAAAAGGGTCTGATGCGGTATAAATATACTGTTAAGTTAAAACACAGGTATAAGAAATGCTATGTTTGGCTTCCAAAAATAAACCAAAAGGCAAGTAGGATATTTTATACAGTTAAATAATATGTTTTGCACTGATTTTACCATAATAGTATAATAAAAATATTGTGTAGTGAAAAATTATACTGTGTAAAGTTTTGAGGCCCACTAAGTGGACACCTATTGGAATTTTATTGGGCCACCATGCCATGAGAGGTGGCCCAATCACAACTAGCCACCTTAGTCACCCACTTGATTACTTGGTGACTCACCGCTTTTTTTTTTTTTTAAAGCTAAGAGATAAGCCTTAATTAAAGGCTTAAGAAACAAGTTTTTCTCATTTCTTCTTCCTCCCAAAACCGGCAGCCATAAAAGCTCATTTTTCAAAAATTTTCCCAAGCCCAAATTCTTGCAAAATTATCCCCACTAAGTTTCAAGCTTCAAGAATAAGGTTTTGTAAACTTTCAATGTTAGAAATCCAAACTTTTTTCTTGAAATTTTCTTAGGGTTTTACTTAGGGCCGGGAATTTCGGACACGCACGATGACACGATACGAAAACGACATGAGATAAACGGGTTTGGGCTACACATTTATTAATTGTGCCATAAATAGGTTGGCACGAATAACCTGAAAATAAGCGGGCTGGATTCATGCTAACACGCTAAATACGCCTTAACACGTTTAATTAAATGGGTTGTAAACGTGTTGACATGGTACGACACGACCCGTCCATTTATAACACATTTAAACTTAAAAAAAATATTTGAAATATTTATAGTAGGTTAGTATTAATTAGATATTGTATTTTTTTTTTAATTTTCTTTATTGGCTTTAAAAAAATTATTTTTTTAATTTTTAATTTTTTTAATTTTTAGTTAATTGGGTCATAAACGTGTCATATGCGTGTTGTTATCGTGTCAACCTGTCACGACATGTTTAATAATCGTGTTAATCATGTCGTGCCATGTTAGGCGTGCCATAGGTATGTCGTGTTCGTGTTTATATTTCTGGCACGTTTATTAATAGTGTCGTATTCGTGTTTGGGCTAAACGTGTCGTGCTGTAAACGTGCTGACACGAACACGACACGACCATAATTATTGCCACCTCTAGTTTTACTTGGGTTAAGAGGGAAATTTGACCAAAGGTTTCCTCGTGTGAAAAGTGCTTAGGAAGTTTGTAAAGGAACCCTTGGAAGCCTAAAATCACAAATTTTTTTTGGGTAAGTTCTAATTTTCAAACTTAAAGTTTATTTGGTTTTATTTTTATTTTGATCATTTCATAAGGCACGTGGGTATTTAAGCAAAATAATGGTTGGATTTTTGAGTAAGTGGATTATGATATGATGGTGTTGTTGAAATTAAGGTTTAAATGTGAAACTTGTTGGTTTATGCAAAAGTAGATAGTTTTGTAATTTTGATGCTAGTTTTGGAAAGAATAGTGATTTGGCATGAAAATGGTTTTAGGAATGGTTTAATCTGCCTTCACAGTGGCTGGAATGTTGTTTTAAAAATGATATTTACAAAAATGACCTAAGGACTAAATTGTAAAGAAAAAGTTTTTCATGGCAGATATGAAAAATGACCAAAAACACCCCTATACAGTGGGAATCTCAAAAAGCTAAAATACGAAAGTTGTAGATCTCGACAAAACTGTTAGGAATTGACGATGGTTCATCGAAAATTGTGTTCGTTTGTGAGTTATTGATTTTACAAAAATTTGTTAAAATTGAAAAAATTTTTAAAGGGCAAAAACATCATTTTGCAAAATGATTTTGGGTATGGTATTTTGAGCAAATATAATCCTTATGAAAATGAAAAATTATGGTTTAAAGAGATTAATTTTAGTTCTTGGAGTAAAATTGTCAAAATTTTCAAATAAGAGCGAAATTGTAAAGTTTTATTAAAATGGGGCATTAATGTAAATTAAAGAAACCCGACAGGGTATTATTTAAAAGTAATGAGCAATAATTTTTGCTAAATAGCAAAATCGAGCTCGAAAAATTTAGAAATGCCCGCCAAGAGTAAAATAGTCATTTTCCCACATGTGACCCAAACTGCCCCAAAAAGTTCTAAATAGGAAAAGGGATTACTAATAAGATTTTCTCTTTTCATTAGAAACGATAAGGTAGAATAAGATAAGGGAAATAAAATCCGAGATCATTATAGCTATAGATGGGTATATAACCAGTCTATTGATTAAAGAATGTTTTGTATTGACGCACAAGACAAAATGGTGAAAATGTGGCTAATAGTATTATAATTGGCCAAACACGACCCTAGAGGATTAAGAAAAGGGGACTAAGATCAGCTAGCACAGCAACCTAGACAAGTAAGTACTAATTCCCACCTACAGTATGGAATTATAGATATAGAATATGATATATACATATAATTATGTACCTGTGTGTATATGAAGATGTATACCTGAGTGTGTACAATAATATATGTATCTGTGTGTATATTACGATGCATACCTGTGTTTATATTGATATGTGTACCTGTGAGTATATAAAATATGTACTTGTGTGTACTATACAGTAGAAGAGTATTTTATGTTTTATGTATAATATGTGAATATGACCTCATGTATGGTATGACAATCATAATAATTGGACTGGTAAATATACCACTAGAAATAAAAAGAGTGTCGTACCGACTTTTGACTCAAGAGAAGTTCAAGGTTATAGTATGGTCTCGATGTCACATAGACCTATGTGTACAATGGTACGAACGCTTGGGCCATAGCTAAAGATAAGACATGATAAGGATAGAGAATGTTTATAATAAATTATAACTAGATCATGCACTTTAATGAATATTGCATGTAAGCCCTGTATGGACTTATTGGGCGTATGCTCAATTAGTGTTTCATACTGTAGGAATTTTTACAAAGAGGTTAGAATGAATTTGCTGTTAAGCTGGCGGAGGAATATGTATAATGTGCAAAATAGGGTATGGATGTCACCGCAGTTATGTTTCTGCTGTTTAATATTTTAAGATATTTTGAAACTGGAAATATAAAAGTTGTAGTATAGTTAAGTAAGACAAAACCTTTCTTGACAATATTAAATAAACGATATTGTAAAAGAAAGTTTATTTATGTAAGTATATGTATATATTTGTTTTATGAGGATCACTTAAATCTACATGTGTAACATAGTTTTTTTTTTTTAAAAAGTATTCCCAAGTTTTTCATCTATACGTAAATAAGAAAAGTGTTTTATTACGGCACAAAAAAGACAAGTTGTGACATCAAACACTCAATAAATCTCACAACAAATATTTATCAGCGGAAAATAGAAAAAAACATCTAGAAATTAAATAAGCAAAAAATGAATAAAATAAAGGATTGAAAACGCATATAAATTACATTTGGCGCAAAAATGCAAACGAACCGAGAACTTCTCGAAGATATGTCCATATATAATTAATCAGAAATTAAATTAATTTCTAGATTTTTTTTCTATAAAAACCAGAAAACTTTTTTTCCCCAAATTATTCTAATAATGGAAATGATTTAGGGTATATTTGTTTCATTCATTTTTTGAATTTAATTGATTCAAATTTAGATTTAAGTATGAAGAATTATTTGGATTTGTATTTATTTCTCTTAAAATCTGAATAATTTAAATATCAATAATTCAAGTTTTTAAAATTCTCATCCCTTTTAAGCTTTTGATATTCAAAAATTTTTGTTACAGTAAAAACTGATTTTTTTTTCCTATATTTAAGAAAAAAAAATCATAACTTTTTCATTTGATATTCAATTGAAATAAAATAATGTCTTAAATTGATAAAACAATAATCTTAAACTTGTATAGTTTGTTTAAAGCGCTATAATTTCTTTGTTTATAGAAAAACATAACTCTGCAGCCAGACGAACTTTGTTTATAAAAACTAGTACGAGGCGTGAAAGAGTATCTGTTCGGTCGGCATCTCACTGTTTCTCCGTTTTTTTATTGAGGTCCAATGCTCAGATTGTTCAACTGATTTGCATTTGCTTGTGAGATTCTATCTGCAGCAACAGCGCCAACCGTACCTAATTAAACATGAAGCCCATTACTAATTTCAGTGATAAAACAGATGAAAAACTACTTATAACAGTTTTTATTATATGAATGTTTTAAAATATTTGGTTAATAGAAGAAGTGTTTCCATTGTGTGTGTGTGCGTGAGAGAGATACAAGAGCGCAGAAAGGAAGATGAAAGAAAATTTCAATTCGTATTTTTATTATTAATTTCTCTTGTTTTGCAGGTGCAAAAATAGCGAAAAAAAAAAGCAAAAAAGTTATTGTTCACGCGGTTTACATGTTAGTATTTGTTACTATTCATGTAGACTAATATCTCAATTAAAACATCTATTTATCAAAACAATGTAGTAGTTTAAGGTTTTGTGCGCATCTTTAAAAGAGTGTGGTTTAAAACGTTATGATTTGAATAAAATCTATATATCTAAATGGTAGTTTTGAAGTGATATTTAGAATGTAAAAAGTTAAAACAAGAATAAAACATCATATTAAGTTTAAAATAAAAACTGGTATTTAAAAAACCATAATTTATAAAAAAAATAGAATAGAAATTATTTTAAAAAATGGTTCAAACTATATGAACTTGTTAACCTTTTTTTTTTTTAAGAACTTGTTTGGCAGGAGGGAAAAGTGAAGGAGAGAGAGGATAAAAACTTGATCATGAAGGTGAAAAAGACTTTGTATGGTGTGATAAAAATATAGCTAAATCATGCAAAAGGTCATGCATTTGGAAAGCTCTTTTATCTCGATTAGATTGTTGTAAAAAAGACCTTGATAAGAGCTCTTGGAACTACTCATCCCCCACTTCCTCCATCTGCAATCCCTTAGACCACTACGAAATTTTAACTCACGTTATAAGGCTGTAATATTACATGACTATGACTATTCACCCCATTACTATCATGTTCAATATCACCGTCACTGTTTGCTCTAACTCTCAGTCTCAACTCTCAACTATTTATTCAGTGAGATAATAAAACGTAAGATAAAAATAATTAGGAAGGTAAAACGAAACTTGTCCTTAAGCCGATTATGGATAATCCTATAAGGATACGATACATTATGATATGTCATGCAGACTTAACTATATAGGCTTCGTAATTTTAGTGACAACATACAACATAACCAACGCATTAAAAATGACTACTGGGCCAACTCACAAATTGGAGGGAATATACGAAGAGAAATGCTAGCAATTGTTTTCTTGACAACCCCCTCAGCCTCATAAGGCTGAGAAAAAAGCTCCACGCCTGTCAACCTATGTTTTCTGTGAGAGATTGAAGAGGAAGTGAAAGGTTGAGCAAGAGGAGAGCTCTCAACTTTGTGTAGACCTGAGCTTCAGAGCATACCTAGCAAAGAAACATAATCCACGTGTGCAACCAGTAGCGTCCTAGTCGGTGGTATACTGCAAACCACCTGGAAGAGGAATTTTAAAACCAAATAAAACGTGAGCGAAAGGCTCAGTAGGACTTAACTTTAAAAACATTAATTTTAAATAAATAATTTGGATTAAAATAAAAACCATAATAGAGAAAGAGAGGGAGAAAAAAATATAGTTTGTGAGAAATAAACCACTCTTCTCAATTTGGAGCGAGAAAATTGAAAAATATGCACGTTGTGGTAAATTTAGATTGGTGGTTACTGTGTTCATTATTTGAAGTTTGTATGTGATGTCAAATGGGCATTGTCAATAATAAAGTGGGAATTAGGATGAAATTACTACGGTTTTTTACTGTCATAAAATTCTTATTTTTGGTGGGGTTTTAGGATTTTAAGATAAGGCTATTATGACAGTTTTCACTAAGAACCATCATGAAACACTAGGCTTACACAACGGTTAACACAAAGTGTTCATTTAGGGCACGACATAACTTATTAAAATCTTTCTTTCTTTCCTTCCTTTCCTTCACTAACGCGAGACATGTGCGAAAGTAGTTTGTAGCAAGGTAATTGTTTGTAGGTTCTTGTGAAGGATATTTTGTCCTAGCGGACTTTGATATCAATATTTTATTGTGTTTTTAATGAAGAGAGGAATAAATCAAAATCTATATTACATATTTTTTAAGATCATTAACATTAAGATTTTATTACATCTATTAATAAATCAAAAACTATATTCACTACCTCTCCAAACACAAATTTTAATTTTATTTCATATTCAGATTAAAACTTAAATGCACATCCGAACGTCAATTCGAATAACAATTCAAATCACTGACTCAAATTCTAATTCAAATCACACTAACTCAAATTAAATCACTAATTTAAATCTATTTATTAAACGGATCCTTAAAGAAAAAATTAAGTACGTTTCTATAAGTAGGAGATTCTCCAGCTTAAAAGAAAAATGGTAGAAACGTATCTAAATCTTAGTTCGAGATAAAAGGATTAATTGCCAAATGTGGGAGGCAAAAAAAATGTGTGGTTTTAATTGGAAGGCGACCCTGACTTGTGCAGCAGGAGGATAGTCAGGAGACGGAGAAGGTCAACCCTTTTCAAGTTAATTGGCTTTCATAGAAGATTGACTTTCCGTACAAGTACGGATCTTAGCCTCTAACAAGTTCGAGATAAGTGGATTATATGCCAAGTCTGGTTCTAAATTAGTGAAATATCTATCTAAAACAAATAAAAAGAAACAAAAAGGAAAAAAATTTTGGAAAGGAAAGGTCATAAAGCAAATTCGGCAATTTTTATGGAACTTTTATGGCAGGGAAGATAGTTTTATTTTATTAATAAAACGAAATGTTTTAACTATAAAATTAAGATTTTAGCTTATGGGAGTGTGCATGTTAGACATTGTAAAAATAGTTTTCAATGACAGATAAACCAGACTGTTAATAGTTAATTCTAGAAGTTAAACACTCACTTCCACTAATAAAGTAAAATTGCCTTTCTTCAAGTTAAGAATTATCTTTCAATGGTTTTAATTAATGTGAAAAAAGAGCGTTCCAGTTCTATCCAAAAGGGGCCCACAAGTCTGCACTTTTTTCTTTCTTTTGTGGCCGTTGTTCCAAAGAAGATGATCCAAAGTTTTTGAGGAATCAACCCAAGACAAAGACCAGCCACAACGCTATCTGTTTTACTTCCCGAATCTTATTCCTGTTCACTCCCTCTTTGCCTACCCTATACCTTCTTTCTGATCTATATTTTTCCCACTCGTTACCTCTCTCCTTTTTACTTTTATATTTCACTTTTTTTCTTCACCTGTTTTAGCTACAGATTTCGTCTGCCCAAGTCGTTAATCTCCGAGTTCCATAGAGTAAACTCATCAAATCAACAATTTTAGAAGCCTAAGCTGTTTCTCTCTCTTTTTTTTTTTTTTTAATATCTGGGGTTTGGAGTGGATATCAAGTTGTGTTCGGTTCATGGGATTTCCAAGCGAATTTCAAGAGATAATATAGCTTTGTGTTGAATTGGAGGAGAAAGGGATGAAGAGAGGGGAAGATGAGGAGAAAATAATGGGACCCATGTTCCCAAGATTGCATGTAAATAATGCAGATAAAGGAGGGCCAAGAGCGCCTCCACGGAATAAGATGGCGCTTTATGAGCAGCTCAGTATTCCTTCTCAGAAATACGGTTCTGGGGTCGTTCCTCTCAACCCCAAAACGACAACCAATATGGTTCCCTCAGCATCCTCAAGTCAGGTAATTTTTATGAACAGTTCCGTATGGTTACCTACTTACTGCGACACTATCATGTCCTATGCGATTCTTTTTTAGGTTTCAACTTGAATGACCTTTTTTTTTTGGCTATTTTTGTTTGCTAACGAAGAGGCAATTCTAGTGATTGCAGATAACTTTTGTTTGTGGGGTTAGTAGAAGAAGTTTTTATGTGGTTTGAGAGGTGAAATAAGGTTTCAGTTAGTTTTTAGTATTATAACCATAGGTTTGGAGTTAAGTAGCGACTTTTATAACATGTTTAGTTGTTCAAAGGTGTGCGTGCAACTCAAGCAGGTGCAGTTCTTCAACACATTTGTGTTTGTGGGCTGGCAAATGATTTTGGTATCCCTGATTTTTGTGTTACTTTTTTTGTTCGGAAATGGTAGGAAATATCACTTTTTTAAAACTAGTTGTAGTAAATTGCAAGTTTTGAAAATATTTGTAGTAAATGTCATATTGAAACAGAAAAAAAAAAAAACTTGAAGAATACTCTCACACACACATGAACAGATAATTAAGAACAAACACAATTTAGAATCTTGAGTTCTTTTGTAATTGATTAATTAACAACTTAAAGTCCTTTAACACAGAATTCTAAGAGAAAATTTACAAGAGATCCTATTACATCAATCTCTCATTCTCTCTACCCTTCTGTTTTCCCTTTTATCTCTCTTTCTATTCTGTTAATTCGGTTACAATAAACTCTCCTTTTTATACACGTTTTCAACCAATCAGACTACTCGTAGTTAACTAACTTCATAGCCGACACATCATTTTGGCTTCCTGATCATTGGGCCACAATTATTGGGCTTAACATTGAACCAATTATATTTAACAATCTCCACCTTGGTTCCATATTTATCCACAATTGTCCATCACAGTTGGAAATTTTCAATCTTCAGTATCTTCAAGCAATGCTGAAATTTACTCCTAGGTGGTGCTTTAGTTAACATGTCTACAAGATTGTGATCTGTTGATATCTTCTGAACATTGACTGTTCCTTCTGCCATCACGTCTCTGATGAAGTGGTATATTACATTTGCATGCTTAGTTCTTTCATGGTATACCTGGTTCTTGGCAAGACAAACTGCACTTTGTTGTTATAGAACACTGTCACAGTCTTTGAATTCTTCAAATCTTCATGAATGAGCAATTCAAAAACAAGTCCTTTAAGCCATAAAACTTCTTTGACTGCTTCAGTTGCTGCAATATACTCGGCTTCTATAGTAGACAAGGCTACAACAGACTACAGATTTGCCTTCCAACTTACTGTGTTTTCAAAGGCCTTAAACACATAGCCAGTCAATGACTTTCGGGTGTCAATACTGCCAGCAAGGTCTGAGTCTACAATTCCCATGACTTCTTCCTCATTTGCTGACAGTTTCCCATATCTCAAACTAAGCTTTATTGTACTCGTAAGATATCTCAGAACCCACTTAACTGCCTCCCAATGCTGCTTGCTAGGGTATGTCGTAAACCTGCTCATCACACTTAGAGAATGAACTAAGTCTGGTCTACTGCATGCATACATTATGCTTCCTATAGCACTTGTTATGGTACTTTCTTCATATAACTCCTTTCTTCCTCATCTGCAGGCGCTTGATCCATACTAAGCTTAAAATGTTGAGCTAAAAGAATTGAAATTGTTTTAGCGTTTGCCATTTTAAACCTATTTAGTATCTTTTGTATATATGCCTTTTGAGACAAATACAATTCACTGGTCTCTTTCTTCCTGTTCCTAGAATTTTTTTGGCTAGACCAAGATCTTTCATATCAAATTCCAGCTTTAACAGATTCTTGAGCTTAGTCACAACACTTATGCTCTCACTTGCTATTAACATGTCATCCGCATATAATAACAAGTATATTGGTTTCAATTCTCCATGATTCTTAAAGTAAGCACAAGAATCATATGTACTTCTGTTAAAACCAATTTTCAACATATATTCATCAAATCTTTTAGGCCACATTCTGGGGGACTGTTTTAAGCCATGGAGTGATCTCTTAAGGAGACATACCTGATCCTCAATTCCTTTAGCAACAAAACCATCAAGTTGTCTCATATAGATTGTTTCTTCCAACTCTCCATGTAGGAAAGCTGTTTTAACATCCATCTGCTCCAAGACCATGTCATAATGAGCAGCCAAAGGCAGCAACACTCTGATTGAGCTGTGCTTGACCACAGGTGACAAAATCTCTGTGTAATCTACTATCTCTTGCTATGTAAAGCCTTTTGCCACCAATCTGGCTTTAAATCTTGTTTGTTCAACTACAGGAATGCCTTCCTTTTTCTTGAAAATCCATTTACAACCAATAATTTTTGAATTCTAAGGTCTTGCTACCAGTTCCCAAGTTTTATCCTTTTGTAGTGATGTCATTTCTTCTTGCATAGCCTTTGACCACTGATAGCTATCCCTGTTCTTAATTGCCTCTGAGTAGGATCGAGTTTCATCTTCTTCTTCTACTTCATTTCTTGCCACTAATGCAAATGCAATCAACTCCTCATGCCCATAGCTTTTTGGTGGTTTGTGAGTTCTCCTCTACCTGTCTTGAGCTAGATTGTATGTTTGTGAAGTAGATTTTTGATGAGTTGCATCAGTTTGGGAATCATCTTATTCTTCTTCTTCCTGGAATTGAGTGTGATCTGCTTCTGGGATTGGTGTTGCAGGCTCCACCACAAGTTCTAATACTTCTTTTTGAGTATCTGGTTCCGGAGGCTTTTTAGTCTTCTTCACTAGATCAGCCATTTGTTGTTCATTGAACACAACATCCTTGCTAATGATACACTTTGGATGTCTAGGTTCAAGGAACCAAAGTTTGTAAACTTTTACCCCTACAGGATAACCTATCGAGATACATTTTAGAGCACGGGGCTCAAGTTTATCTTGCCTTATGTGAGCATAGGCCTGGCATCCAAAAATCCTTAGTCTACTGTAATCTGCTGGTTTGCCACTGCATACTTCCTGTGGAGTCGTGAAGTTAATTGCTGAGGAAGGACATCTATTGATTAGATAAGCTGCTGTGGTCATCGCTTCTGCCCAGAAAGCTTTTGGAAGTCTTGCATTATCCAACATGCATCTCTTTCTCGCAAGGAGTGTCATATTGAATCTTTCTACCAATGCGTTCTGTTAAGGGGTCTTATTTACGAAGAAATGCCTTGCTATTCCATTTTCTTTGCACATTTGAGTGAATTGATTAGCGCAATACTCCCATCCATTGTCGGTTCTTAGTTTCTTAACCTTTCTCCCAGTTTGTGTTTCAACAAGAATCTTTCATTCCATAAATTTGGAGGATGCATCATTTTTGTTCTTTAACAAGTATAGCCAGATTTTCCTTGAGTAATCATTCACAATGGATATAAAATATCTAGCTTCACCATGTGATTCTATTCTTGCTGGTCCCCACAGACCTGAATGGACATAGTCCGGTACCCCCTCAGCTGTATGCTCGGCTGTTGTAAATTTTAGTATTCTTGCCTTTCCCATCACAAAATGTTCACAAAAATCCAGAGAGCCTATTTTATCCCCACACAACAGTTCTTGATTGTATAGTTCTTCCAGTCTTTTGAGACTAACATGGCCTAATCTTTGATGCCATAGTTTGGTTTTATTATTGTCATTAGCAACTGTATTTGCAGAACCCCCAATGACTGTTTTGCCAATAAGTGAATATAGCGCATTTGTTCTAACACCTTTCACAACTATCAGAGATCCTTTACACACCCTCAAACTACCATTTTCATACTTATATACACACCCTCAAACTACCATTTTCATACTTATAAGTGTAACCACCAAGATCCAACATCACTAGGGAAATTAGATTTCTCCTGAGTTCAGGAACATACCTGACATTTGTTAGAATCCTTTCCATGCCATCAAACATCTTGGTTCTAACTGTGCCTAAGCCCGTCTCCTTGCATGCTTTATTGTTCCGAAGCATTATTGTTCCTCTCTCACCTTCTTGCAGTGATTCAAACCAACCTCTATTTGAACATATGTGGTAGGAACATCCAGAGTCCAAGATTCATTCTTTACTTGGATTTATGTCTGCAACAAGTAAGATGTCTACACTCTCATAGCCTTCTTCAACATTTGCCACATCTTTAGAGTTCTTGGGCTTCTCTATAGGTTCTTTCTGTCAGGACAGTCCCTCTTGAAATGTCCTTCCTTATGACTAACGAAACGTTTTCTTCTAAACTTTATCCTAGATCTTGATTTACTTCTTGGCTTGAAATTTCGTTTTTTGATCTTCCCCTTACTGTCAGACCCTTAGCAACACCATCTTCTTTTGTCTCACCATTTTTTTGCAACTCTTTTGAATTTAGAGCAGCCTTTGCCTCTGCCATTGTCAAAGTTTCCTTTCCATAGAGCATTGTATCAACAAAATGCTCATGGCCTTTTGGTAGAGAACTCAGAAGAATTATGGCCTGATCTTCATTATTGATTTTCACATCAATGCTCTTAAGATCAACAACAATTCGATTGAAATCATCAACATGTTTCTTCAGGCGTTTTCCATGATCCATCTAGAGGGTGTAAAGCCTTTTCTTCAGATGAAGCCTGTTCGCCAATGACTTCTTCTTGTACAAGGCCTCCAACTTTTCCTAGATTCCCACGACCATTTCTTGATCTGCAACTTCTCTTAGAACTTCGTCTCCAAGGTTGAAAAGAATGGCGTTGTGAGCCTTGTTCATCACATCCTCTCTAGACTTTTCTTCAACCTTCAAGATTGCTTCCTCGGACAGAGTTGCATCAAGTCCCTAATGAACAAGCAATGCCTTCATCTTCAAACGTCACAGGCTGAAGTCATTGGATCCTGTGAACTTTTCCATTTCCAATTTCGCTGTTGCCATGGTTTCAAGAAACTAAGCTCTGATTCCATTTGTTGAAGCAGAGAAGAAAAACTCGAAGAATACTCTCACACACACACGAACAGATAACTAAGAACAAAAACAATTTAGAATCTTTAATTCTTTTGTAATTGATTCATTGACAACTTCAAGAAAGACTTTAACACATAATTCTTGGAGAACATTTACAAGAGATCCTATTACACCAATCTCTCATTCTCTCTACCGTACTGTTTTCCCTTTTCTCTCTCTTTCTATTCTGTTAATTTGGATTCAATGAACTCTCCTTTTTATACACGTTTTTAACCAATCAGACTACTCACAGTTAACTAACTTCATAACCGACACATCACTTGGACTTCCTTATCATTGGGCCACAATTGTTGGGCTTAATATTGAACGAAGTATACTCAACATGTCAAATTTATGGTGTAAATAAATTATTTAACTCTTTGTTTTTAGTGTAGATAATTCTTAATTTATACAATAAATATATTTATGGGGCAAATAATGTACTTACCCTTTGTTTGTAATGCAGTAAATAAGTAATTTACATTGTAAATTTGACCTTTATTATGAATTTTTTCAAAATCTGATATTTACTTTAAAAAGTTTCAAAAATATGACATTTCCCTCATTCTCCCCTTTTTGTTTTTGTTTTTGTTTTTTTAGGGACGTGGTGTTGAGAGAAACTTGGTCTTTCCACGACACTTACCTCCATCAACACCCACTCATTGGTCAGAAAAGTTTCACGCTCGTCATTCTGATGTAAGAAATGGGAATGCTCTAGGGGCGCAACTTGAACATAGAAAGAAGGTTGGAGACGAGGATGATTTTATGGTTCCTGTTTTCGTTCAAGCTAGGGAGGTTAAGAACCATGATAAAACTCAAAATACTATTGATAGAGAATCACGTTCTTCCACAAGCTCTGCTTGTTCTGGACAGCCAGTTGAGAGGCAAAATATCTCTAAAAAGGATTTGAAACAAGATAATTTAGTGGCTGTCAATCTTGAACAAGAGGTGAGAAGTGACAGAAAAGAGAACATGACAGGAGGTGGCGAAAGTGGGAGTGCAGTAATATCTGCCACCGATCAATCCAGAGAAAAGATCGACAGGCATATGAAGGAAGCTCAAACGTTGTCAAATCAAGCGCATAAAGAGAGCGCTGTGTTTGATCTGAGCAGGTCATATGATGGCAAGACTTGCTCAAATCAAGAGTCCAGAGCTGGGGTGCGAATACAGAGTTCTAGACAAGATGATGACCATGTCGAGTTGACGAGGGATATCGAGGGGGCAAATGCCTCCCACCCAAGGAGTGAGTCCTGTTATGGGGAGGATCATGGCGTGCCCAATGAAGCTGAGAATGTTAGCAAGCATAAAAGCAATAGCAATAGGACGTGCATTTCCTTGCAGCTTGAAAGTGCAGATAAAGGGGATGATCTCTCTGAGACCTCAATTGTGGATTCCATATCTGACTTTGATATATCTCCTGATGATATTGTAGGATTTATTGGTCAAAAACATTTCTGGAAAGCAAGAAGAGCAATTGTCAAGTACGTATCTTTGCCTTTTAGCCTCTTGTTTCTTCTAATTAGTTGTATTGTAAATCTGTCACTTTTCTTAAATTTCTATGAACTACCAGTTATACAAGTAGCAGATATAGTTTAAGTTCTTTAGCCCTGGGGATATCCCATTTTTGTTGAAGTGTGTTCATTTACTTTATCAGCGTGAGGAAAATGCAAAATTTAGTTCATACATGAAACCATGGCAAATCTTTTCATCCCCTAATGAGCTAGCGGGCAAATATGATTAATTATGGATGATTGTAAATGACATAAAATTCATGTTGTGTATTATTTGTTTGGATTATCTTTTTCTTCCTGTCTTCACATTTTAAGTTAAAGTTACATTTTAGATTGTTGTATTCTCTATGAAATGCAACTGCTACGAGTATAACTTGATTACTAATGTAACTACGGCTTGAAGGGAGGAAAAACTTTTACATTGTCAAGTCCTGGCATGTCTTTTAAAGTGAATTTGTATGTGTTGAAAGTCCTGTGATAACATTTTTAACTATGGATACTGGGTCGTCTTACGGCAGGGAAATGTCAAGGCGACCCCCGTGACAGGGGATAGTCTCATTATTCATTAGCCCTATGGAATCTTTTTTATTTTGGGTATATTCCTGTCTCGGTTTGGTAGCACTTGGTTTTCCCTCCCATCTACTGGGAAGTTTTTTTTCATGGAACTCAAGGACCAGGAGCCAGGAGGGAAACAAGTGATGGAGGAAAGTCATGTGGGTCGGGTGGATATCTATTGAACATTGACATTGTGGAATTGGTGGTGGCTTTGTATGAGGAGAATAGTTTCTCATATAAGCATCTAATTGTTCTCGATTGGGGTATTTACGGAGTTCGAATTCCTGTTGTTCTTCGTTAATGTTTGTATTATTATTTTTACTCATATGTATTCTGTGAGCACTTTATCTTCTGTATTTTCTGTTTTTTTTTTCCCCCATTATTGTTTTCTAAATATATATATATATATATATATATATATATATATATTGGCAATAAAAATAAATCTTTAAATTTGCAAAAGTCAACTACGGAGCTCTGCCTTGCATTTTCATTCTTACCGTGTTGTATTGGGGATCCTGTTTGCTCACATATACTTGTTCCTATTTGGATATCTTACAAAGTGATGGTCATTTTCAAGCTGCTACCGTGTTGTTGATTATTGTGATACCTTTTTCCTTTGTCAAAGATTCTTGCTAGATTCACAGAAATTTGTTTTTGATCCATCTCCTGTTACTTTCTACAGTCAGCAACGAGTCTTTGCAAAGCAAGTGTTTGAGTTGCATAGATTGATAAAGGTACAATTGCATCTTATCGTGATTAGAATGTTTATTTGTGCAGATAACGTAAAGCTTAACGTTTTCATTATCCAATAGGTCCAAAGACTGATTGCTGGATCACCTCATCTCTTGATTGAACACGGTGCTTTCTTGGTAAAATCCTCTTTAAAGGGCTCACAAGCAAAGAAGCTTGTACCAGAGTTTGTTGTGAAGCCAGTCCCTTGTGTGACGACCAACTGCAAAGGCGGCAATTCTGAGAAGTCAAATGAGAAAATGGAATACTCTGCCGAAAATGCAGTTGGCAAAACTTATCTTTCTTCAGCGAAAACCTGTAGTCAGTCATTGAATTATCCACCCCATGCAGGAAACCCACAGCCAGTGGTTGCAAGACCTGATAATAAAATGGGTCCTTGGTGTTTCCATCAATCACCAGGGCCTCAATGGTTGGTTCCTGTGATGTCTCCTTCTGAAGGACTTGTGTACAAGCCTTACATGGGTCTGGGATTCCCGGGAGCAGTTTATGGAGGACATGGACCCTTTGGTTCAACTCCTATGACAGGTAATTTCCTGAATTCAGACTTTGGAATTTCTGCTTCTCATCATCAAGGGATCGGGGTATTTCCTGGAGCTTCTCCTGTTGGTCATGCATACAATCCTCCATATGGCATGCCCATCATCAATCCATCGATGTCTGCGTCAACCGTTGAACAAGTGTGCCAGTTTGGGGGAGCTGGTACGGTACCTGGAGGGATGGTCAACTCAAACACGGAGCAACAGAGCTCATGCAATGTGCCAGCCCGTGAGAATGGATCTGTTTCCCAACCCGAGAAGTTTCAGGCATCCAAAGGCAGTGAGTTACAAGGAAGTACGGCTAGCAGTCCTGGTGATAGAGCAAAAAGTGCCGGAATTGGTCACAATCCCAATGCTAGGGACCCTCTTCCGCTGTTTCCCATGGCTCCTGTGGTTTCGGAGGAACCTTCCCACTCTCATGAGACTGCTGGTCCCCAACCAACCCGAGCGATCAAAGTTGTGCCACACAACTCTAGGTCTGCAACTGAATCAGCTGCTCGAATATTCCGATTTATACAGGAAGAGAGAAAACAGTATAACCCCATCTAGTTTCCTGCTGGTCACTTTTCTGGAAGATTGTCCTGTGTCTATTTTGGGTAAGCTAATTCTGTTCTGTAACAGATGTAACAGGTTTATTCTCTCTTGTTTAACTTTTTGACCTAAAGTGTACTACATTAAGATTGTAGATAGCTACCTAAGATCTCAACTTGTGAGTGAAATAGGTTCATATGATGTCTCATTTCAAAATCTCCCTGTCCAAAGCTTTTGGAATGAGCAGGATGAAATTATCACCTATGGGCTAGATACTTGTTTATTGGCAGCATTATATGAGGGCAAATACATGAGTTTTATAAAGAGAATACTGATCCAAAATGGTCAGGTTCTGGAGAATCATGTTTTTTTTCCCTGCTTTTTTTGGCTCTCTTACATTCTCACAGTAATGAGAGAGCGAAAAGTACTTGCATGTATTTTTTATTCTGGGCTATATATATCAGTTCCAATTACATCAATCATAAGTGGATTACAATTTTTTTTTTTTAGTATAGGCCATATGTTAGAGAATATCATTGAGGGCGGCTCAATGCATCTGCGGAAATATTATTAGGGAAGACAGAAGAAAAAAAGTAGCATCTGCCAACACATTAGCAAATAAATAAAGGATACGATAGAAAGGGACATTGGTTACATTTTGCTCGAGATGCTTCATTCATAAGTAATAAACTTATAAATTATTAGATGCCAGAGGTTTATTGTTAAGGAAACAAAATAGGGCTTTTATCAAATTTCTATTTTGTTAGCAAGTTACTTACTACTTGGTATGGTTTTGGATAAATTTCTTGTATGGCTCATGCGATATAATTATTATAATTTTCGAGTTTGTTATTATCAGTCGGCAAATAATTTTTCTCAAGGATGTTTATTATATTTATAAATCTTTATTTTTTTGGTAATGCCTATTCCTTTTTAAGTAGAAATGATGTTATTCAAATCCTGGTAGACACATATCCGTTTGGTAAATGGATTCGAATTTTGTTTATTCGGAATATTTTAATTTGAGTTGTATGTTTTGAATTGTGTGATTTAAATTGCTATATGAATTGATGTTTGATGTGCATTCAAAGTACTAATTTAAATAGGGAATGAAATTGAAATTTGTGTTTGGATAAATAGTTAATTTTTTTTTATTTATTAACAATTCTAGGCAAAATTTTAATGTTATGATATTTTAAAATATGCAATATGAATATCGATTTATTTATTTATTTTCATTAGAAATGCAAATCAAATATCAAACAAAGAAGTTATAGTAATTTTTTCTCAGGTATAAGAGAGAAAAAATTTGAAAAAGAAATTATTATTATCACTGTAGAAAATAGATCTGAGTTCTCAAAAAATAGGTAAGGGCAGAACTTGGCAAAGTATACTCAAGATCAGTTTAATTTGATCTTTGGATTTGAATATTGCCTGCAACAAATGCTTATTAGATACATTATGTGGACTCTGACTGTGTTTAGTTGGCCAGTCTATTTACCAAATGAGGCCATATATAATACATACTCACGCATCCAAGTATTTATATGTGTTTTCTTGTACATTTGTTAACATACAATTGTTTGCCTTGCTAAGAAATGCTAAAAAGTGGTTGTAGTGATAGTTTAATTGGTAAAACCATACTTGAGCTTTCTATAAGGCATCTCCTTCTCAAGTTCAAAAAAAACAAAGCTAAAGAAAAAAGATTACCCCCAAAAAAAGTTAGAAAGAAATAGGTAAAACATAAAAGAGGGTATAAGGAGTAAATGAAGATTATCCTTCCACGTTAGTTTTCTCGTCTAAGTTCCAATAAAGAGGAAAAAAAAATTCTATGTTTAACTAAATTAAACATATTAGTTTAAACCGTCTACGATATAAAACTCTAACATAATACAATGTAAAGTGTTCACATATTTTAATATTTAAACTCATTTGTGAAACGCTATAAATATCTTGTATAGTTCTCCAAACGTAGGGCTTGCCTCGAGTATTCTTCATTAGACTTTAGAGACGAACATTTTATTCTAGTTGCGTATCGTTTAGAAGATATCTCATGCTTACACACTAGAGGTGGCAAAATGGGTTGACGGTTTGGGTTCGTGTAGGGTTAGAGTTAATTTTTACAAAAAATAGATCGACACTAACCCGACCTGTGACACGAACGGGTTGAGAATTTTCAACCCGAATACGACCTGTTTTGATACGGGTTGACACAAACACGACTCGTGTCAACCCGTTTTTTATGCACAGTGTAAAAAAAAATGACCCGCTACCCGTTTTGGATCTGTAACTCGATTGTGACCGGCAACCCGCTTATGACCCGCATACATTAATATATATAATATTAAAAAAAAAACATAAAATTAGAAGAGTTTTATACCACTTCAACAAGAAGATGAGTGATAAGAGATGTATGGTTTGATCTTTTAAGGGCTTATATTATATATGAAATAATATTAATTTTTTAAAATTTAATTAATTAAGTACGGGTCAAAAACAAGTCATTTTTATGTCAGACAGGTTGACTCGAACCCGATCCTTTTTTGACGGGTCAATTTTAGGTCGACACTAAAATGACCCATGGTCAAATTTTTTGATACTAACCCATAAAAAATCATATTAGATTTATATTGTGTTGTTGTATCGTAACCTTCATTGTCGGCTCTATAACACACTCAGGAAATAATAAAATTTCGAAGGAAAAAAAAAAGAAAAAAACAGTATCGGATAACGTTAAAAGTCCTTAGATTCTGACATAAATGCCCAAGTTGTCTTTTCGAGACCAGTGCTGAAAATTCTTATCCGGCACCATCAAAGTTCTCCTCTTAGACGGGTCATAATGATTTTCACGGACAGCGAGTCACGCTGACCAGTAAATATATTATATAGAAAAGAACATGAAAATAAAAAACAAAAAAAAAAAAAGAAAAAAACGAAGGGAAAGAAAACTCCTTTTTAATTACTTATGGAATGGACATTCGGCGTATCCAAGTCCGAAACAAGTGGATTAATGTCTGAATCTGTGTGTTCTTATTTATAATGGACGTAATCCGTTTAGGGGACGCACAAATAAATTAGTGAAATTAACGGTTTTTAATTTGAGAAAAAGACATAATATTATCCCGATTAATAAATAAATAACCCCCCAAAAAAAAAGCAAGGCAATCAAGAAAATCAGGTAATTTTTTAAGGTTAACTAGACATATAGCTTTTTTTTATTTGTAAAGTTAAAATATATCTTAAGTTTATGAATATTTTTTATATGCTTTAATATATATGTATAAAGACATTAATGACGAAAATAATAATATCGTTAGTTTTAATTTATTTTTTTAAAAAATTAGAATATACGTATCTAATATTTTTAATAGATTATAATATTATTATATTTAAAAAATCCTTAAAATTAGGCTATTTGTTGTTGAAATTCAAATTGGTATCTAAAATAACTATTTTAAAATTCCCTCAAGTAAATAATATAATTTTTTTTATAGAATCACAATTTTATTGACAAATTGAAATTAGGATGTTGTAATTAAATTAATGATATAGTATTTATTAAGTCTTTTTTTATGTCTTATAGGTTATATAATTAATATATCATTAAGTTTATAATATGTAATAATATTCATTTTTCTAAGACTTTAAGTGGTAATAACATTTCAGTTTTTTTGGTGATAGGTAATTAAATTAATGAAATAGTATGTATTAAGCCTTTTGTGTGTCTTATAAGTTATATAATTGATATATCATTAAGTTAATGATACATAATGATAATGATATTTAATGACATTTATTTTTTAAGATTTCAAGTGATAATAATACTTTTTATTTAGGGTGTGTTAATGTTATGAATTGCTAATACAAACAATATTATATTAAGTTAATGATATTTATTTTTTATTGCTTATTGTATTTTTTTTTTAAATTTTATTGTAAGTAATTTAATGACATGAATAAATTTTTTTGTTGTTTAAGTTACATTGTAATTAATTAACTATATCTATATTTTTTTAATATAATTTTTTTCGACGACTTATCTATAAGAAAAATAAAGAGCTATGTTGAAAAAATAAAAATAAATATGTGATAAAATCTAATTTAAAGTATTCTTGAATTTTTCAATATATGTATTCTTAAAAAAAGAACATGTAAACAATATTCATAAAATAAAGGTAAATTTTTATTTACTCTTTAAAAAATAATCATATCGTCTAATTTATACATTTTTTAGTGTAAAAAGGCCTTCAAATTCTATCCAAAGTGGGTCCACAAAGTCGGTCCTTTTTTCTCTTTCCCCTTCCAAAGCAGACAATCCATGTGAGAAATCTGAGAAATCCCTAATTCCAGAACAGCCACCAAACCCAATTATCCTTTCTTTTCACTTCTCGAATCAATTCTCTCTTTTTCTCTTGTTCTTTCTCCATTTGTTTCAGTGACAGATTTTTCTCCCCCAAGTGGTTAATTTCAATTTGAGTTTCTGAGAGTTGGAAATAAACAATCATCAATTTGAATTGTAGTTTTTCGGTTGATGGAATTAGAGAGGGAGGGATGAAGAGAGGGAAAGACGAGGAGAAGATAATGGGGCCCATGTTCCCAAGACTGCATGTAAATGACGCAGATAGAGGAGGGCCAAGAGCGCCTCCAAGGAATAAGATGGCTCTTTATGAGCAGCTCAGTATTCCTTCTCAGAAATACGGTTCTGGGGTCGTTCCTCTCAACCCCAAAACGACAACCAATATGGTTCCTTCGGCTTCCTCAAGTCGGGTAATTTATGAACCAACTCAATCTCTATATGGTTTTGTTTTTGATCGGTTTTGGAAATTCTTGTGATGAAATGGTTTTTGGGATTTTGTTTGTTTTGTTGGGTCTTTGTGGATTTTGTTTTTATGGACGATGGATTGTTATTTATAAGTTTTCAATTGAGTTCTTTTTTCTATCCTTGACGCTTACACAGAAGTGTTGAAAAGGACGATGCGGTTTGACTTGAGGCGTAAATAAGGTTTTCTTATTTTTAGTTAGCCTTTCCATAGAAGTATGGTTATGGTGCAGAGGTCGAATCTGTTGTCCTATTGCTTGTCCCTCCAATCAATATTTACCATTTTGCGTTAATTTAACAATTGAGTAGGAACTGAATAATAAAAACACAAATAATTAACGGGATGTTAAAAATTAAATGGAGTTACAGCCAACAGTAAAGTAGGACAACACATTTGAACAGGTGTATTTGTGAGTTAGGCAAATGATCATGGCATCCCTGATTTTTTGGGATTTTTTATTTTTATTTTTTTAGGCAAGTAGTGTTGAAAGAAAGTTGGTATATCCGCTTCATTTATCCCCATCAGCCCATGCCCAATGGTCTGAAAAGTTCCAGCCTCATCATTCTGATGTACCGTACCGAAATGCTTCAGAGGCAGGGCTCAAACAGAGAGAGAAGGGTGGCCAGGATGAAGATTTTATGGTTCCTGTATTTGTTCAAGCTAGGGTCGGTCAGAGCCATGGTAGAAGTCAAAACGGTATTGAAAGAGAAACAGTTTCTTCCATTAGCTCCACTTGTTCTGGAAAGCCGGTGGAACGACAGAGTATCTCTAAGGATCCCAAACATAATAATTTTACTGCTGTCAATAAAAGACAAGAAGTGAGAAGTGAAAGCAATGAGTGCATGAAGGCATGTGGAGAAAGTGCGAATGGCTGTGTAATATCTGCCACTGATAGATCAACCAGAGAAAATACTGACGGGTTCTTGAAGGAAGCCAAAGTAACTTCAAATCAACAGCATGCAGGGCATGTTGTGTCGAATTTGAGCGGGTCATGTGATGAAGAATCTTGCTTGCATCAAGACTCCAGAACCGAGACACGACTAATTAGTGCCAGACGTGTTGATGATCTTGTCGACTCTACAAGAGATGTAGAGAGGGTAAATGCCTCCCAATCAAGAAGTGAATCCCACTGTGAGGAGTATCATAGCAGGCCCAATGAACCTGAGATTGATACCGAATATAATAGCAATAGCAATAGGATTTGCATTTCCTCACATATTGAAAATGTAGATAAAGGCGATGATGTCTCGGAGACCTCAATGGTTGATTCCATATTAGGCTTGGACATTTCTCCTGATGATGTTGTAGGAATAATAGGTCAAAAACATTTCTGGAAAGCAAGAAGAGCGATTACCCAGTAAGTACTATTTCTCTATTGCCTCCTTTCTTTTTCTTTTCATTTATTTTTTTAAATTGGTATATATCTGAGCTAATAAATATATTTTACTGGAGTAATAAACACTGTTAGTGCTTTTGCCTCATGATATCTTTTTTTCATCAAGTAATGCCAATTCACCACATCAATGTGAGAAAATTGCAAATTTATTTCATGCATAAAACCACACAGCAATCTTTTCGTCCTGTATTAAGATACTAGAAATGTTATTTGAGTATTGCTGTCTTGTACTTGGGTTTATCTTTTCCTTTCCGTCCTCACATTCTTAGTTACACTTAGATTGTTGTATTCACCATGGAATATAACTACTAGGACAATAAAATGATGGCTAAGGTGAATACGGCTTGGAGGGAGGTGAGTAAACTCTGAAGTCCTGGGATCCTTTCTATAGTGGACTTTTTATGTGTTGAAAGGCCCTTGCTAACATTTTGACTTTGGGTACTGGATCATCTTACAGCAGGGAGATGTCAAGGCAACCACCGAGACAGCAGATCAGCTCACTTCTCATTAGCTCCATCTGTTTTCTAAATAGATTCTTGTCTCGGTTCGGTAGTGCTTGGTTTTCCCTGTGACCACTGCGGAAATTTTCTTTCCATGGGACTCGAGGCCAGGAGCTAGTAGGGAAACAGGTGATGGAGAAGTGTCAGTTGGGCCAGGTGGACTTGGAGGTATATTAAGTTGTGGAATTGGTGGCGGTTTTGGGAGGAGGAGAATAATTTCTCAAAGAAGTATCTCATTTTCTTGGCTGGGTTTGGGATTCCTGTAGTTATTTTTTTGGTGCTCGTCATTGTATATTCTGAAAGCATTATACTTTTATTTTTGGTCGTTTTATTATGATTGAATGCATTTTTATTTTTTATTTTTTGGTCGTTTGCTGTAACTTTGTAAAAGTCAAGTATGGAGCTATTGGCTTGCATTACTCTTCTAACTTTGGTGTATTCGGGATAGTGTTTGAGTACTATTCACGTTACTTGGTCTAGTTTTTTTAATAGCAGATAAAATTTGATCGTGGTATCATGGAAGAATGAAGAGGCACATGTAACCATTTAATTTGCAAGATGATAAGAATGTCTAATATCTTTGTATTGCATTTAGCTTTCATTTTTTTATTGCTCATGTGCACACACACACACACACTCACACACATATTTGTGAATGATTTTTTTTCCTCCAAAGATGTGAATATGTGCTAGCGTAACACCAATTTCATGTTTCTTCTACGTGTACTTACTGGAGTTGCATGCTATCACTACTGAATCATATATCTCATTCTAGTTTCCATTGAGGATTAATACAGGAGGTGATGATATAGAGTAAGAGGTTCTAGACTTTGGTGATAGGGATGGTTTTTGTGTCCATTATACTTTGTCTTGAACATATTTTATTTTCAATAAAACAAAAATCCGATTACCATAAGTCAGGTTGGTGCATCCATCTGCTATCATCCAGAGTCTCAGAGGTTTTGAGATTGTAGGATCAATGATGTGCAAGGGATGTACGGAACTCCGATTTCTTTGGCCGTTATTCATTGTGTGGATTTCTCATAAATGACTGTTTTTTGAAAGGCACTATTGAATCCATGATTCCGCATTATATCCAGATGATTCTTGTGACTGTTACATTCAGTTGGTTTTGACTTTGTTAAAGAATATTGCTAAGTTTATGAAATTTTGTTCTTGATCCAACTCCTGTTACTCTCTACAGTCAGCAAAGAGTGTTTGCAGTCCAAGTATTTGAGTTGCATAGATTAATGAAGGTACGATGGTGTATAATTCTTCTATCAAGGTGGTGTAGCTTATCCTGCGTGGTGTTTATTTAGATAGGAGACCATAGTTTTAACTTTTTATCTTCCAATAGGTGCAAAGATTGATTGCTGGATCACCACATCTCATGCTTGAAGATGGTGCTTTCTTGGGAAAATCTTCTTTAAATGGCTCCTTTGTGAGGAAACTCTCACCGGAGTATGCTGTAAAGTCACCCCCTCATGTTGCAAATTGCAAAGATGATTTCGAGAAGTCAAACCATAAAATGGAATGTTCTGCAGAAAATGCAGTTGGGAAAACATCTCTTTCTTCTGTCATAAGCAGTAGTCAGTCTATGAATTATGGACCATATATGGGAAATCCACGGCCAGAAATTGCAACAACAGATAATAAAATAGGTCCTTGGTGTTTCCATCAATCACCAGGGCCTCAATGGTTGGTTCCTGTAATGTCCCCTTCTGAAGGACTTGTATACAAGCCTTATCCAGCGCCTGGGGTAACGGGAACAGCATGTGGAGGATATGGACCTTTTGGCTTCACTCCTGTGATGGGTAATTTCATGAATTCAGCCTATGGAGTTCCAGCTTCTCATCAAGGAATTGGGGTTCTTCCCGGAACTTCTCCAGTCTGTCATACATATTTTCATCCATATGGCATGCCTGTAATGAGTCCAGCCGTTTCAGGTTCAACTGTTGAACAAGCGAACCCAGTTGTGGGACCTAGTCCACAAAGTCAAACTAGTCCGGTACTGGGAGGGGGAGGCAACTTAAGCATGGAGCAGCAGAGCTCTTGTAATGCGCTAACCCAGCAGAATGTTACAGTTCCCCAAACCACCAAGCTTCAGGCCTCTAAAAGCAGTGATCTACAACGAAACACCAATAGCAGCCCTGGTGAGAGAGCAATAGGAGTTGGGATCCGTAACAAAGTCGAAGGAAGGGACCCTCTTCTGCCTTTTCCCATGGCTTCTGTGGTTCTGGAGGGAGCTACCCAATCTCAGGATGCCAACCAGCCTACCCGAGTTATCAAAGTTGTGCCGCACAATGCCAGGTCTGCAACTGAATCAGCCGCTCGAATTTTCCGATTTATACAGGAAGAGAGAAAACAGTTCGACGCTGTCTAGCTCATTTCCTTTAGGTCACTTTTTGGTTAATGGCATTGGACGCTGGTGCTCTCTTATGTTTTTCTTGGGTATGTTAATTTTGTGATGGATCTTTCCTTATTTCTTTTTGTTTACCAAATTCTGTATACTCACATGTAGATAGCTCTGGAAGATGACCAACTGGTGAATGTAATATGAATATATGATGTCTCTTTCAACTTGCATGTTATCAGTTCTTGGAGGATGAGTGGCGACATGATTTTGATATGAGAGGATGAGATTGTCGCCTAAGAGCTTGATATCTTTGGCGTGGCTGCAATACTTGAGATTTGCGTACTTACATTGACCTTTTGTTTTATTCAGCAAGAAAAAAAAAAAAAAGAGCGATGCTTTTTGTGTCTGCATATACCGAGGTTATAAAATCTGCGCACTGGATAGCGTTTGTTCTTATGGTATTTGGTGTTTAGGGTGTTTGGCATTTTTATCCGTCGAACTTGTCACGTATTTGTAATTTTTTCTCTGAACTTTTAATTTTAATAAGTTGATTTGTAAATATATAGAAAATGACCCCGTTGATACTGATTTTAGTTTTTTAACTAAAATTGACATATAATATTAACTAATGATATGGATAGTCATTTTTATATATTTTAATCTAAATTTACTATGATTAATATGTTTAATTAAGTTTTTATCAAAGTAGAAAATTTTGAATTAATTTTGTTTTGAATATAAATTTAGGCTAGTCGTTATTTAAAGAACCTTTTTTATATTTTTAATTACGACCCATGTAAAATCACATACTATCAAATGATATAATTTGTTATGGATTGGTACTTAGGATGTAACTTGCCAATAGTTAAAGTTTAAGGGGGTAAACAATAAGTTCGTGGACAACCCTTGCCCTTATAGCATGCATCACACATATAAACTTAAGCCTCAAGACATGAAATAGAAAGTGACCAAAAACTTAAACAGGGCCAATTCTCTACTTCTCATTATCAATCATAACATTTTAATTTACTCTCATGCACAGAGAATGTAACTCCTCTATATGGGGTTAACAGTTTTTAAATAAATAAAATAAAAATAAAAAATAAAGATAAAACATCAAAGTAATTTGCCTGAGACTTGAATAGAAACTCTCAAAATAAAAAAATAAAACATAAACAAATAAATAAACCACAGTTTAATGTAGCACCTTAAATTTTAATAATATACAACTGTCATCATTATCATTTCAACCCTTAACAAATCTTAATACAGTCACAGAAAGTAACAATCGATGCTTACATTATTATGAAGATCATTCTTTGCATTCGAAGCCATCCCAACATAATATAATTACATAGCTTCCTCAACTATTTTTCTTGTAATCATCTCACACTTAATAAGTCATGAAAAGAGAAAAATATAAGGGAATGAGCGATAACATGCTCAGTAGGAAAAACCATTACTCACCTTAAGGTTTTATTTATTACCACATTAAAACTGCATGGTTAGTTAATTTCAATCATATACCAGATTATGAGGTTTATTATGATCATATCTCGTAGATACCATAGTTAACCATTACCAAGTTTCACACTTATACATATATACAAATATTACAATTCATCATTATTCCTAGGTATCCACATTAAATAAAGTAACACTCCACTTATCGAAAACCCAAATGGACGAGCTTGGCCACCCTTCAAACATACCAAGGGTATTCCGGTGAGGGGACGTCAAGCCTCGAGTCCTCATCAAGTCGATTCATGTACAGTGCGTTCTGGGACTTTCGACCCAAGGAAGCATCATCACCTTCCCCCTATTTTACTTTTTAGGGTATTCGTGCTCAAGGATGTAACTGTCGCCCTTTTAACGTCTCATCATTTCTCAATGTTCCATTATTATTTATAGAGTCAATTTTCCTAACCATACTTTCCAACTTATAACAACATATGTTAATTCATTATGTTCCTCGCCAATCAATACATGGCGAGTTCATGTCATAGTTTCATATGTGATTCTCATATAATAGTAGTTCAACATACATACATATATCTTATGGTAAAACAATCAATTTAAATTTCATAAAAACCTCACAAAAGATGAGTAATAGAATCCCTACCTTTCAAGCTTCTCAACAGTCTTTTAATCTCGAAATTAATTAACGTTAGCTCCACACACCTTTGATTTTAAGTCGTGCATAAAGACAATTAAAACTAAAGCACAACATATAACCACATCCATAAATGAATTAAATATAGATCTATATACTTTAGTCTCTAATAAGATTTATAAATCACTTAGGATGGTTTTGGAAAGGTTGTAAGACATTCAGGGATTAGAAGGTGAGCAAAATTGGGTTTACTACCTATAATTAGCACATGGATTATTGGGTGGTTTACTTAAGGTAGACGGGTGGTATACTGCCACTGATAGGTTTACTAGTTTCTAACCCAAGAATTGAAAAATTCATAGAAAATAAAATATAACTTCGATTTATGCTCATGATAGCTCGTTGGAAAGCTTATAATGTCAACTTTTAAAATATGTAAACCAATTTACAAAATTCATTTTTATCTAATTCCAAAATTTTAAGAAAGAGCTACTGTCCATAGAGATAATACAACTTTTATGGAATGTTGAGCATTTCTTAAACCCAAAGTATATTATTTTTATTCAAAATTTTAAAACCATTCCAAAATAGGCAGCATGCATCATAATAAATATATTCTTATGAGTTTTATACTAAAATTATCAGCAAACCATATCTCTAACCTTTCTTGCAAATAATGAGGAAAACATGCATTAAATATAGAGAAAATACATACTAAAGCCAAGTTTGAATTAAAGAAAACCTATCTCAAAACTCCTTTGAAAAACACCAAAGTTCGGGTTAAAAATCAAGCTTGAATTGACTCCAAAGCGGCTTCAAATATGGCTGAGAATTATAGTTGCTTGGCTATAAAGAGAGCTTTATGCTTTGTGTTTTTAGTTAAAAATTGAAGTGAGAAAGGAGAGAATAAGAAACTAGAGAAGGAAGCGGTGATGGTTGAATAAATAGGCATCAAAATAATTGAGGAGCGGGAGATAATTGTAGGTTTATGGGGAAAGTTGTAGGAAGAAATAAATGAACATTAAAGAAAATATTATCATGTCTCGCAGGGAGACTTTTAACAAATAATGCCAACATAATTGAGGGGGCAAATGGGGTAAGTTGTGGAAGAAGATGAAGGAAGCATTAAAAAGGTGGTTGAGAAAATATATCAATGTCTCTTGGTAGTTGAGGTGAATTAATTCTATGCCTGTAAGTAGTTGATGTGAATTAATTTTATGTCTCTAAATGAGAAGGAGGCTATTTAATTGAGCATTAATATAGCGGGACAAGATTGGTAAAGATGGGTGATAGGTAAATTTTGAATGTTTCTTACGGAGACTTGGTAAGAAGTTCTAAAGTGACATTTTATTCATTAAATTTTACAAAAATCATACCTATTAAAATAACAGGTGTTTCAGAGAATTTCTACCAGGACTTCCAAACTAAAGCACAGGTTCAACCGTATATCCCTCGACGTAGTTATAAGCAGAGTGGCAGTAGGCTTGCCCTGCCCAAGTGTTCACATTTTGCGGGTAGATCAACGCCATTGAATAATCCACAATTCTCACACTTTTGATATAACACTCTGCGCCGAGCAGTGCGGCTGCAAATTCTCCACTTCCCACGGCTGTCTGGGGGTGAGGATGATTCCACATGTTGGGGCTGTAAACTTGCACCACGCCATTCCACTAGAATGGCGCTGTGTTTCAGATGGGAGAAGAGAGACCCCGGTTAGTATCCAACGATGACTTCGTCAATGAGTTTCAGCCACCAGTTGCTTGTTTTTGGATCCTGGGAAAATTGGATTGCTTTATTGAGCATGATTCATAACAAAGTGTCTAAAAGTACAAAATAGAGTTCTAGTAAAAAGTAGACATTTTTTTTATGTTATATTGATGCTAACTGTGAATTGGCACTGAGGTCCTCCATCACTTGAAAAAATAGGTCCGAGGGCTGAGCCAAGGGATACAATTTTGGATTGGTTTGTACAAATCCAGTGCAGGTGAGGTCAAAGCATCCAGTTGATTTGTATGCATCCGTCTGGCCAAACAACAGAAACAGATTCAAGAGAAACAACAAGAGATTTGGCAATGGAATTTTTTCCATATTATTATTAGTTTTTTAAAATTTTGAGGTGCTTACGGTCGAATGTATGAACAGTCGTGTTTGAGTATCACCATATAACTTTGGATTTACCTGCCAAAAAAAAACAGAGGCACTACTGAAGTGAATTTGCAAAATGGAAATCAAACATATCCTTTGCTAATAATGAACTGATTGTTAAACTCAACATCCAGCCAGCTTCAATGCTTCAAGCCGTCCGAAATGCCACTCTTGAGCTAGATTTGAGCAGTAGTGTACTCGTATGGTGATGCCACACGTGGGTTCTATAGATTTATGTCTCCTTGAGCACCCATATAATTGTGCCCCACTGTTACTAGTAGAGCCGCCTACAGGATTCATAGAGCACCATACATAAATATCCCATTTATACAAAATAAATGAATAAATAAATACATGAGGAAAATTACCCTACCTTAAAAGTTATTTTTTAAACTGTCATATTGGTATTAAACTATATCAATTTCTCTTGTATTTTTTTCTTTTTTCTTTTTTTAGATTTAACATTTAAATACATATACTACCGATAAGACACCTACCGCTTCTTTGCCAAGTTTGATAGGACAACTTCCTCAGAAGTCTCGTTTTTCTCGCTTGGTGTTCCTGATGCTATACTAAAACTGGGTTCCATCTGATTATATTTATTATAAAAAAAGCATATATTAATATAAGCACAATATTATGTGAAAGAGAAAAGGATAGTGAGGGCGAGGGTGCATCTGAATCGTGTGGTGCAGCAACGCTGGATGATCAAAAGCAGGCTGTTTATAGATATCAACACAGTCGATAATATCTCCATCGCTACTCTGCAAGAAATTTTAGCAACAACACAAACGTGAACTTTCAATCTATTTGATAAAAATAATCATTTTTGCTAAGTATAGTACTTTTGTTTATGAATCTTTATAGATTTTTATCGTAAAAGTTGTCTATCAGAAACCATAACAATCAACAACACGAGGGGGAAAAAAATTCACCACATGATTTAATGTAAAAGAAAAAAATAAATGGAAAATAATATTCAAACGCGGGCTGATTGAGAAGCTTCAACTTCATATTACCTTGGAGAGTTTCTCTACTTACTCTAGCCCTGACATACACAGCTTCATCACTCAAAACAACAAAAAACACTGCAAACAAAATGAGCATAGTCATTTTCTCCATTTCCCCTCTTCTTCTTTCATGTCTAATTTATCGCATGCACAAGGCAAGAGTTCAGGTGATATTAAAATGGAGAATAAAAAATGTTTGCACGTATACATAACCAAATTGTTTTGCTCTTTAAGCATGCCTGAGCATTAATTCCAATACCAAAATTAACACGGCCCGGTTTGGGAACTGGCATCGTCTGTCCCAAATGCCTGTCCATCCTCTAATATTTAGACACGCCATTTAAAATAAAAGCTTTTGACGGACTTGCTAAACGGAAGTTTAGTCCGACAGAAGTGTTAATGTATGATATATTATACACTGTTTTCGGGATGGAATCGGAAGGCGCGACGACGTCCCCGCCGACGGGAAGGAGGGTGGAGCAGGCCACGGAAATGTTCGGCGACGTAGGGGTTGACACCTTCTACCGGCTCTGATCTCGAATGGCTTCATCGATTCCGCCTGTGCTGGTTGGGATATATCAGCTTTCTTTTTCCCAAATCAAGAGGAAAGCAAACCAGAAGACTACCCGAATCAATGATCATATATACAATAGACTAGTGGTTTCTCTCTTTTTTATCGTAATTTAATTGTTAGAAGTTAGAACTTAGCATATCTACGCTGAGAAAAGCTTAAAAATTAGAAAAAAGCGAAGGAGAGAGAGAGAGAAGAGATTATTGGTCTAGAGGCTAGAATGATGAGAGAGCTAAACGAATCGACGAAGTCATATGAGAAACTTTAACATATTAAGAACGAAGAAGAGTCCTGTCCTTGGGGCTCCGTTCTGATTTCTCTTCACCCGCTTACCGAGGAAAACAATGTTATCAATATACTTTTTTCTTAAATTTTTTACGTAACTTCTGCAATTACCGTCCGTTTAGCAAGTCTGTTGGAGGCTTTTATTTTAAATGACTTGCTCAAATATTACAGGATGGACAGTCATTTAGACAGGCAATTGGGACAGACGACCCCGGTTCCAGTTAGGGGGAAGTTAAAAATGCTGCAAAAACCTGATTGGAAGACGGTTACTAATTACATATATATATATATATATATATATATATATTAGAATTCTATAGCAATCTTTTTCTACTTATTTTATCACAAATTATAATAGTCGTTTAAGGATATTTCATCATAGAATAGATTGACATGAAGAAATTCAATACAGTTATTTTGTGAGTAATATTTTCCGAGCCGTTGTATGAGGTTAAATAATAATTTTGTTACATTGTATAGTGAAGAAAATACATTTTCAAATACATTAATATGCATGCATCCGTACAATCCTAGCAAAAATCCTTTCGGAAGAACGAAGATAGTTGTGCGTCAATTGTCATATATTATTTGGAGAAATCATTTTCCCAAAAAAATTTCATTGGAGGGGTTTAATAATATCTCTACTAAAAAGAATCTTTCCATCCAAAGAGACTTCCAAAATAGAGAGGAAAAAAAGGGAAAGAAATTTTATATTATTATTAGTTTTTAAATGGTCAAAAATTCACATTGTCAATTTTACAATTTCGTTTGGAAATGTAATTTAAACCAACCGTTCGAAGCAACATTGGTTTGAAGTTATATTTTTGTGTAAAAAAACATTATAACAAAGTTAATTTGAACGACAATTTTATAGTTTGAATTACATTCTCAAATAATCTAGTCGTCGTATGATAACTCTTATAAATGAATATTTATCATATTTCATACAACTACATTACCATGATAATAACCTCATGACTTTAAACTCAACTCTTCAATATGCTAGTGTCCAATATTGCAAAGAATGTGCAAACAAAGTTGTTAAGATCACTTAGAATTTCTTCCTGAATCTCCATAGTAAAACTTGGAATCTTATCAAAGTTGATGATGTAGCAGCCAAGTAGCCTCCAGATAACTTGTCGCTCTTCTATCTAGCCTTCTAGTATTTAAATAAATGTTGCTTAGTTGGTAAAACGCTGTATCGTTTATTTCTTTGAACTTTTGTCGTTTATTTTCTTTTGTAGCCAGGGCAGCTGGTATGTAAGAGCTGGCCTTTGTCTTTTATTTTTCAGCTTTGCCATGGCAAGAACTACAGCCGAATTCCTCCATTTGAGGGTTTTATCGGATTGCTAAGGTCAGGACCTTCCTGTACCTTTTTGAAGATGTTTCTTCAGAAGAAATTTGTGACTTGTTACGTCAGTAGACCATCATAGAAGTTCAATACTTTTCCTCCTCAATGTTGATTCTGTCCCTGTATTAGACCCGCCAATTATTTCTTTGTAGATCCTTGAGAAAATTGAAAAAATGGGAATTACTGTAAAGATATGAGAAGCAAAAAGGATAGATTTGTTGTTAGTTTTGTTGAGTTACGTGAAGTAATTTTACCTTATACGTCTTTCTCTGACTATAATGACATTCTAGTGGACGTAGCTCTCACTCGTTTCTCTGAATAGTTCTCGTATCATATGCATGCATTTACTGTTGTAAATTTTTATTGGAATTCTTGTCATCCGATTCGTAGTTATCGTTTATATGTACTGTTTTGGTTTTTCAAATTTATTTTTGTTTTCGGGTAATCTTGTCTTTTCGTTTTCTAAGTATTTGTTTGCATGGAAATTATCATCATTGGGAGTTTTATTAGTCCTGTTTTATTATTAGTTTGTCCGCTTTGAGTTCTTTTCAGGGGCTTTTATATTAAATTTTTTATGTCGTATGTTGCGGAAATTGTCGTTTATACGACATATCTTTGTTAAAAAAACTGTTATCGTATGACACATCATTGTCGTTTTTAGGACATTCTTTAGTTTTTTGATCTGTCGTTGTTATGCTTTATGACTTTCCACTGAGAATTTGTCGTTTATTTGTGCAGACTGCAGATGCAAAATATTTTCGCCCCCTCTTGTGGCAATTTTGTGTCGTTTCGAAGTCATTTTCTTGAAATTTTGTTTATTGCCTTATGTTGTATGCTTTATCGTTTTACCGTGATTCTCCCGTCCCCGCCCCCTCCCCATCCTAAGGGTATGCTCATGTGCAAAGTATGCTTTTGTCTGATCGATTACCGTGTAGCTGATAGAATTATATTTCGTTCTCAGAATGCTTTTTCGTTTTAAATTTTTGAACCTTGGTCGTTTGTCACATTTATTGTCCTTTGTCTTTCTCCTCATTCTTGTCGTTTTTATATCATGTTGGCGTTTTTACTGTATCCAAATTTTTTCACCGCATTCTTGTCGTTTTTATGCACTGTTCTTGCATCTAATCTAAATTATTTTTATTTAGGGGTAGTTTGTCGTTTCAGTGGAAATTTCCGATTTCCCACTTGATGTCCTTTCAAGACATGGCAAAGCCGAACATCTATAGCGTGTCGAAGCCCCGTGATGACATGAAGTGGGCGAGCGGCGTTTAGCTCAGCTCAGTTCATCAACAGACCCATCCCAGACAGATTACAGAGATATAGAGACAGAGAGCGAGAAAGATTGGTGCCCTCAGATTGACGCATAATCTTTCCTTTAACAGTGAAAGATGGTGAATTACTTGCTTCAGATCTCCGCCGACCTCGAAAACCTAACAGACCTTCAGCCCCAGGGCGGCTGCGACGACCCCAACTTCTCCTTCCTCTTCAAGGTCTCCTCTCCTCCTTTTTTTTTTTTTTTTTGTCGTGTTCAAATATTATTATCTATGAACGTTAAAGCTCCTGCTTTTCTCTACTCTTTAGGGTTTGTGATGCTGGCTAGTTCTTCTACAATCTTCAATATTGTTTTTTTTTATATATATATATTTTTTAATCGCAGTTGAAATGTGGAAGATGTGGAGAGGTGAGCCAAAAAGAAACTTGTGTTGTATTGAATGATAGCGTTCCTCTCCCAGTTGGCAAGGGAACAACTCATCTCATTCAGAAGGTAATTTCTATTAATATTTCTTTTTTTTTTTATTTATTCACTTGGGTGAATTAGTTCTCAAATAATCTATGTCATGAATTGTTGATTCATTTTGTTGCTGAGAAATAAAGGAAAAGAAACAGAACAAATTCAGTCCTTTTCTTTGCTTGCTTGGGTATCTCTGGCAAGCAATGATGATGATAACCCGAGGATCCTCTATTCTTTAGTTTCTTTGTCTAGTTCTTTTTTTTTTTTTTTGTTCTCATTTGTTTTTTACTTCTTGTTGACAAAACTTGGATGTGTTCTTGTTTCAAACTTTCAATTATGTTCTAGTGACTAGCCAGCTGGGTTGGTAGTCCATCTTTTGGCGCCTAATGATGAAACCAACCAAATCCGTCCTATTTAGGCGTGAAGAAGTACTTTCTATGGTGACATTATAGACTCATGTATGGATTCACCCTAATTTTTGTACTTATTGTCTCTGATGTATATTCAATCAATTTGACTGATATCCTGTTCCTTGTAGATGCTTGCTTATATCTGAATGACCTTTTGTGACTATCTAATTCTTTTCTAAAGCCTCTATCTTTTGCACTTAGTCCCGTCCTTTTGGACTTCTAAATCTTATAACTATTTTTGGTTTGAGGATGCAAAATTTATCTTATTGTGGTTTGGTTTGGTGCGTATAAACTGTTGTAATAAGCTAGAATTTGTATCCATTTTTCTGGTTCTTTTCTCTTTGCCTTACTGTGCATAAATGATCATCAGTGTTGGTTTCCTATTTTCTTATTCTTTTTTTTGTCTTTGAGTGATACATATAGTTTTTTTTGTCCTAGTCACTCTTTAGGAGTTCTTTCAGTGTCTTACATTATTTCTCTTTCAGTGCAAGTTTTGTGGGAGGGATGGCACTGTCACAATGGTCCCAGGTCGTGGTCGTCCGCTCGCTCAAGAAATCAGTGAATCGGGGAAGTTTTCCCCCTTGATGTTATTTGATTGCAGGGGTTATGAACCGGTGAGCTACGTCTTTGCTGATGGATGGAAGGCTGTATCCGTAAGTTTCATTTCTGTATTTCACTTTTGCTAACCAAGCTTAGAAGTTCAATGTCTTGCTATATTATTTTTGCATAAATTTGGCAGTATAGTAAAAAAAAGATCTCCATATCCTTGGTTCACTCACATTATTATTAACTATGGATTTTTTGCACGTCTTGAGAGGGGAATTCTTCTTTGATTTATGTATTTCTATGTGGCTTACAATATTGTTAACTTGTGTAGTTGGAGGGCACAGCATTTGACGGCACCGACTTATCAGGAGGGGAGTTTGCAGAGTATGACGAGAAAGGAGAATGCCCAGTTATGATTTCCAATGTCCGAGCTACTTTTGAAGTGGTGAAGTAGAGAATTTAAGTTTGTAAATTATGTCTCCCATTTGTCTTGGTATATAAATTGACAGCCTCCTCCTGAATGAGGTGTAAAAACTTTGACTGCTTTGTGTATTGTTGGCATGAAATCAATAAATGGAGTCGCTTTCTACATATCCTCCTCCTTGCGAATTGAATTTTTGTTTGTGCTGTTTGGGTAGAACTTCTTAGAAACTTCTTTTGGCTCCCTAGATTTAGAAGCTAGCTTTTGAAGTGTTTAGAATAGCTTTGACTCTCCAGAAAAGCTTACAATCTAAATCTCTTTAGAACTGACTTTAAAATTTGTATTGAGTTTCAATAAGAATAATAAACTTTATTATCAGATTTTTAGTGTTTATTACTTATTAGAAAATTTAAAAACCATTTGTATCTTTTTAATCTTTTTTAAAAATACAATTCCAAACACATGCTGGAAAGCCATAATTTTCACTCTTCTTCTATTGATCAAAAGCAAAAGTTATAGTAATAGTTCCAGCTTTCAGTCATCTGTTCCATTGATGATCGCTTGTGAAGGCTCTAGGAAAGCTCATTGAAAGTTTTGAACAACAATGAAACTCTGATTTTTGTTATTTGAAAAAAAAAAGAAAAAAAAACCTACCACTAGATCGTTCCTCTAAGCTGTTTTCCTTCTGTTTTTGCTGTTATGTTTATTTCTTTCAATGTAAGTTCTCTTCTCTATTGGTAATGTATCCCCAAAAAATTAGAAGAAAGAGAAAAGCAATTTCTCCACTCTTCTTTGTAAAACCTTGGCACGGTTGACTATTGAGTACATGATGGGTTCATGGATCATGTTTCCTTGCAAAAAGAAATGCATCCTTGTGGTACCCTTTTAGATTGACAATACGATGTAGGTACATTCCGAATTCCTTGCACTTGTTCACTTGTCCCTTTATCTCTGTGTACTTGTTTTCGATGGCCTCTCTTGAACTTCCATTTTACTCTAAAAGGGTGTTTGAGAGGAGTTTATCTATTTTTTGTTCAAAACACTGTATTTTTTTTAATTTTTTTTAATACTATAACTGCTAAGAGCTTTATACCATAGACGGTTCAAACCGAATAACACGAATGAAGTGCCAAACGAAGGAAATTAATTGTAGGAGTGAGTCAAGCTTAAAGAGAAAGATTTGGGAGATGTGGCGTTAGGTAAATTATAGTTTGGACGTCCTACGCTAGAGGTAAATTAGGTTGGCCTTTGATTAGTAACCTAAAACGTGGATTGGAAGGGGTTCCTAGGATGGACGTGGGTGACCAGCCTACCCAACTTCAAATGGTCACATCTTAATAATTGAAATCTTGTATCTTTTTTCTCTTGATCAGAAGATTCAAACTTCAAAGTATTCTTTTTTTTTTAATTATTTTTATGGAACTTCAAAGTATTCTACGACAACGAAGTATTTTTATTTCATGGTCGTAGACTCGTAGGCGTTTAATTTTCGTTCATGTCTAGATTCATCGTTTAAATGCTTTTATTCTTTTGTAAACTCTGAAAAAAACGTATTTCAATTTTCATGACATTATTTCCATTTCAAAAGAAGAATGTAGAAAAAAAATGGAAGACTTTCCAGAGTGAGATGTTGTGATGTTGTGGACGTTTTATGCATTTCAGTTAATAAATCGTCCATATTTATAAATCTGAAAAATTCGTGAAGTTACTTTCTGCCTAGACAATATTTTATCTTATCTTAATTTTGTAAAAATACAAATCTGATGACTGATCATATGCCCTCATCGTATAAATCAAATAGTCCACGTCCACATGCGCTCAATAATATAAACTTTAAGTGCCTTAAATATATAAAAATAAATATATATAGATATATATATATATAAACTTTAAGTGTCCTTTTTCCGTAATAAACTATAAGTGGGTATCATCGTTTGATTTATTATTATTTTGTTATTTTGTAAAAAGAAAATACATGTTTTTTATCAGCAAAAAGAAGATCAATGGTGTCCTCATGCCTCCACCCATGTACTTAAGAATAAGCGATAATATTGAGGGGTGACACAGGATCCTGATCTTAGGTTTTTAAGGATCCTGATCTTGGGATTTCAACAGTTAACAAGTATTGGATTATTGGGGAGTGACAAAGGATCCTGATATTAGATTTTTAAAAGTTAACGCTATTAAGAGCACGCTAGGTGTGACTCGAACCCAATGCATGATAATAGTAAAGAGCTCAAGTAGGAGGACCTTTGCCACCATGCCACCACCTCCGGTTGTAAACAAAAATACATATTATATCATGCATCGTTCTATAAATAAAATTTACATGTAAAAGTGAACCTTAACCCCAATTCAAAACCTTCTCATGCTATCAGACAAGGAATCAAGTAGCAACATTCTTATTAAAGAGAGGGAAAAAAAGGGGAAAGAAAAATCTCAAAAGGAAGATTGTAACTTGATGTCTGTTTTTTTTAGTGAATTACACTGTTGCATAATTGCATTCTAAATTATTTGTTTTTTTGCATAATACACCCTAAATTTTTAATCCTAACAAAATGTATCTTGAATTTTGAAACCATTAACAATTAAGATCTAATAGCTAATAAGTGTTAAAAATCGTAAACAATCTTGGTCATTCACATATGAGTATTTTTTAAAGGAAGAGCTTGTCATTATTTAAAAAAATTGAAACTCAATACATGAAAAAAAATACTTAACAAAAAAGTAGCTATTAAACTTTAATTATCAATGATTTTGATATTTAAGGTGTGTTGTACTAATATCAAAAATTCAGGTGTGTCATAAGCAAATAGTTCATAATAAAACAGTGGAATTTACCCTTTTTTCCCCCTGTCAAGTAGAGAATATCATATAAGCATTTTCTCCCAAATCATAAATATGGCAAAAATAAAAAATGCCTGCTTTATCAATCGGAAAAAAAATGCCTACTTTTTCCTTGGCAGTCCACTAAGGCAGATAAAAAAACCCCCGACAACTCAACTGCTTTGCTCTTATCGGTCTCGCTCTAATTTCTCTCTCTTGTTTGTGGGGGAAAAAAGACATTCTCTTTTATTGCTTCCAGATTCCGCAGGTCATCTCCCCAAGTTTCTTTTATTAATTTCGCAAATGCAACGCATCAAGATCCCCCCAACTCCTTTGGACTCATTCTTAGGCCACTTGAAACACTTTTTCCCAAGTCCCTCTTCTTAACCAACCTTATCTTATTTTATTTAATTTTTTATTATTTAATTTTTTTTTCTTCTCTCGTGATTTTATACAAATAGATGCCATCTTCTCTTCTGTTACTCGCCTCCATTTTAGTTGTGCATATTATCTGGCGCATATCGTGCTTTCAACTAAACAGATCATTCTCTCTCTTTCTCCCACTTCCAAACTTGTTCTTCGTTTCGCCTTCAACGGTTTTATCACTTTGGTATGTTCAATTTCTGTACATATTCTACTTCCCATAATTCTTGTGTCATAATTTTTGGATTTTCGCTTCTGGGTTCTGCAGTATCGCTTCAGATCTATAAAGGGACGTTTTTGTTGTGGAGAACTAAGTTATAAAAACCCTCTTTTTCTAGTGTTGTAATATGCAATTCTCGATTCCGGGTTTGCTGTTAATTGGAACAAAGTCAATAACCGTCAAAAAATTGAAGCATTTTGGAAGCTACAGTTGAATACCCTGAGGCTAGATTTAGAGGGAAAAAGAAAAAGAAAAAACAGTAGTATTTGATGACAAATATGCAACAAAGATTGCCTTTGGAGGAAGGGAAGGACCCTGGAGCTATTATAAACAGAACAAGCCAATACAAGGCACTGCCACTAAGGCTGCTTCAGTTATTCGTGCTATTTTTAGCGTTGTGTGTCACCTTTGCTGTCATTAGCATATACACTGTTCGCCATTTTGGGATCAATACCATTGCGACTACAGTCAAGTCCAGCTTCCAGCCGTGTTATGAGGAGCCGAAAAATGATTTGGATCGATGGATTAGGCCTCCGTTGAATCCGATCCACACGATGAACGATACCGAGCTGTTGTGGAGGGCGTCGTTTGTGCCTAGAATAAAAAAGTATCCTTTCAAGAGGGTTCCAAAGATTGCTTTTATGTTCTTGACTAAAGGGCCAATGCCACTAGCACCTCTTTGGGAGAAGTTTCTAAAAGGACATGAAGGGCTTTACTCGATCTATGTTCATTCGCTGCCGTCGTTTGAGCCCAAGTTTCCCCCTTCATCAGTGTTTTCTGGGAGACATATTCCAAGCCAGGTATTTTTTTTTCTCAGCTATATTGTGTTCCTGTGATAGTGCGTCTACTGTTTTTTTTTTCCGCAAATAATTCTAATTTGCAGTCCTAAAACTTGTTTCTCAACTAATGGAATAGTTTCTTTTATACCTCTCATGGTTGTTTGTTGTTAGCATGAGAATAGCTTGTGCTGATAAATCTGCTGGTCCACTATGAACTGCCTTTTTGAGAGAGAAGAAGCATTTGATTTGTTGAACTTTGTGAGTAGTCAATTAGGAAATCCTATCCGTTGAGGTTGATTACCATGTAAATGTGATTGTGTTGGAGTCACTCAATCTTCTCTCAACTCAGTAATGAAACAGTAAACTAAAGCTCTACTATTAGCAGAAAATCAACAATCATGGTACTAGTGAAAAGAAAGAAAGAAGCAAGGGATAGGTAGGTATTCGAGTGACCTACTGCACTCCCTAGCCAAAGCTTCTAAATTCACTCAGTACATAATGATTGATAACCCAGATCCTCTCCCCTCACAGTTTTTTATTTATTTTTATTTTTTTTATTTTTCTAGTCTCTCATAACAGAGTTCTCCCTCCCCAATCCTAACTAACTAACCAACCCCCTCCTCACACTCCTCAAGGCTCCTCATCTTTCAGCGGCTCTTTCTTCACATGATCAGCTTCCTTTGGCCACTCATTCTCCACCTCAACAACCCTTTCCTCCAAGCCAGCAAGCACAATCAGCTCCAAGTCAGCAGGCACAATCAGCTTCTCAACCACAGCCAACTCAGCCAAACTCTTAACCCCCCAGACTTCGCTTTTTGTCGCTTCCTCACATATGTAGTTTGAATGGGAGGCTTGGTGGATCCATCAGATTGCCACAACATTTTTCATTAGTAAACATCAGGCCACAGAGGAGATCTGTGTTATCCGCGTCTGTTGTGTAAGCCATAAGACGAATGTTACTTGTAGATTTCACGTTTGAGGAGTTGGTCAATTATAACGTCATAGAAAGGATGAAACTGTCGTGTGTACAGATCGTTTCTGCATGTGTGTTTATCTTTTGAGGCAAGAGGAGAGTTAGGCGATTGTGTTTGGAATTTCTCCTAGAATCATAGCGGTGAAGGACATCCTTGAGATAAATCATCCATGTTTTGAGGTGCCAAGTTTGGTTCTAGATTTTAGTACCAAGCTCTTAATAATGACTTCATAGTTCAAGAATTTTATGTGGATGAGTTTTCAACAAATGTGGTGTACTGCTTTGGTCTTTACTCTTTAAAATGCAATCTCGTATTATGGTTACCTTGTCATTGGAGTCCCATTGATACGATACTTGTTTAGTTGTCAAATCAGTCTTTTAAATATGAACATGACATTCAGTGCTCTTTTTGGCTTCTCTTTTTTTTTTTTTTTTTCACTTGCACAAAACTGTGGGTAGATCCTTGGTTGAATGGCTCACCATTGATCCAAAGCCGAAAATGGCATAACCAACAGTTTTTTTCTTTTTCTTTTTCTTTTTTCTTGCCAAATGATAGTTTAGCCAATGATGGACTTTGCTCCACAGGCTCCTTTCCCTGCACAGTTCTGACAGTCACATTTTGTATCAATGAAGTTGATTTTAGTTGTTTTCTTCCATTACAGGTTTCTGAGTGGGGAAGAATGAGCATGTGTGATGCGGAGCGAAGACTCCTTGCAAATGCACTGCTTGACATCTCCAATGAATGGTTTGTCCTCCTTTCAGAGTCGTGCATTCCCCTCTACAATTTCAGCACCATATACCGCTACATCTCAAAATCCAAATACAGTTTCACGGGGGCATTTGACGACCCCGGACCATATGGGAGAGGGCGCTACAACGACAACATGTTACCTGAGGTGAACATCTCCCAGTGGCGCAAGGGATCTCAATGGTTTGAGGTCAACCGGAAGCTTGCCACCTACATTGTCGAAGACACAACATTTTACCTAAAATTTGAAAAGTTCTGTAGACCGGCATGCTATGTGGACGAGCACTATTTTCCGACTATGTTAACCATTGAAGCAGCCAACCTCTTGGCAAATAGAAGCATCACTTGGGTGGACTGGTCCAGGGGTGGAGCTCACCCTGCTACTTTTGGAAGATCCGACATAACCGAGGAGTTTTTCAAACGAGTTTATGAAAGTAAGCGTTGCACTTATAATGACGGAAACTCGTCGATGTGCTATCTCTTCGCGAGAAAGTTTGCTCCGAGTTCTTTGGAGCCTCTGTTACATATATCAACAAAGGTTCTGGGCTATTGACGACAAATGAACAAAGGGGTTTACAAAATGGAGGCATGCAAAAAAGTTCATTCTCTGCTTTAGATGCACACTTATGTGTATACTAACCACTTTGAATTGTGCTTTCACTTGAACCTGTTTCAGTTTCATGTCTTTCCATTATCCCCAAATATTACCAGGTGTACAGAGAACCAGCAGTACTGTTTTAGATCGGCTTTATACTTGAACTCTCATTTTTATACTGAGATTAGAATAGTTTGTTTCTTTTTCAAGTTCCAGTGCGATTCATGTATTGAGAAAGCATAAACTTGATTATTACATGGAATCTGACAAATATCATGCGTCAGATGATTCTTTATACTTCTTGCGCTATAAATCCTTGAGCTGTTTGAATTTGAATCTTCTACCATAATTTCTTGAATTTTTGCTTTCGTGGAAAGTCCTGTACGGGAAGGCTTACAGTTTTGCTATTTCGATGGGGCCCATGGTGTCGGATGTCGAAACTAAAGTTCAAAGATGTACGAGTGCTAGTGATGGAGCTTCTTCTCTAGCATTTGAAGATCTTGTTATTGGTGAATGGTGATATTATCTTATCAGGGCATGGTGATGGTGGTTCTTGTATTTAAGTTTCCCTTTAAGGGAAATACGTAGCCCACCTTCTAGGGGATCTTGTTTCTTCTTTTGGTGATTCGTGTTGTGGTGATTCAATTCTGAAATTTATTGCTAGCCACGTAATTCCCAATTTGGTAGTCGAATGAAAGTCCAATGTCCAAGTTTCATCTATCTAGACATAAATCAACTGTCGGAACATTTTAAATATGTATCAAATTCATATCTTAGAATCGGTCAACATTCAATTTTAATTAAAAAAATGCAAAAAAAAAAAGTGTGAAGAAAACGAAACATTGTTGTTGTTGTTGTCGTTGTTGTTGTTGGTCTTTTAATTTTTTAGTTTTCTCTCTTTTTCTAAAGGATTTTTTTTTTAAATTATCTTTTATCATTGTCTTACCGGTTCTATACATAAATATGATACAAATTTTAGTCTTTAAATATTCTTGTATGCTATTGACGCAAAGGGTGTCTAGTAAAATTAGTTCTAACCAAAACTTTTAATTACTATAATATAAAGCTCTCACATGCTATAATGTTTCGGTTCTAACCATATGTTCCAAACACCCTATTCAGCTTTATACTTTGAGTTAACTTCAAAGCGCAAAATACAAGTATATTTACATGAATTACAATGACGTGCCCAAAAGTGAGTCAAGCAGACAAATCCCAATTTAGCAAAGCACGTCATATGTTTTGGTTTCAAACTTTCTATGCCAATATCAATTTGCGTTGAAAGACCAACAAACTTTAAAGCGAAAGGGAACTACCAACAGAACTTTGCTTGGTAAATATCCATGTTGTTTCAAAGCAAAGACCATGGGAAAGAAAAGGAAAGGTGGAAGGTTAGGGGTCACATTCGCACTCACACATCATAAATATCACACAAGGGCGTTTGCGTAACTTCACAATTTTACATTTGAACAAATTTATTTCATTTACGAAAGATGCCCACGAGAATGTCCTGGAAGTAATCGCATTAAAAACAGCAAAACAAAGAACCAAATTCCCACCTGAACCAACCTGGTCTTTAGCACGTCGTCGACGTGTCAATCAGTAGTTGGCCAAGCCTGGACCTCACAGGTTGGTACGCCTGTGGGCCCCACACCGAATCACGCATGCTCACAAACAAATGTATAATGAAGCTCTTCCCCCTCCCTGCAGTGATTGGCGCAATTAGGCTGGTCATGTTCTCATTTCAATCAGAACCACTTTTGTTCAAATATTTCGAATTCCTTCCCTCCCTCCTTTGTGACTGTTGATCAAGTTCTCTTGATTTCAACGCGCTCTATCTCAGAACGTTGATGGCAGTTGGGGGACCCACATTTGGGAACGAAACAGTGCTGATGTGCGCATAAAAATTGGTGCGAGTGTGACTAACTCCACTGAATATATTCCAAAGGCCGGCAATTCAGACACAATACAATGATACGATACAAAAACAATACGAGATAAACAGGTTTAGATCGAAAGTTTATTAATTGTATCATAAATGAGTTGGCATAAATAACACGAAAATAAACGAGCTAGATTCGTGATAACATGCTAAACACGCCTTAACATGTTTAATTAAACGGGTCGTAAACGTGTTAACACGGCACGACACGACCCACCGATATATAACATATTTAAACTTAAAAATAAAATATTTAAAATATTTGTAGTAGGTTAGTATTAAATAGATATTATGTTTTTGTCAATTTTTTCCTTGGTTTTTTTTAAATTTTTTAATTTTTTTTTAATTTTTAATTAATTGAGTCATAAACGTATCATATGGGTGTTGTTATCGTGTCAACCTGTCACGACATGTTTAATAATTGTGTTAATCGTGTCGTGTTGTGTTACACGTGTCATAGGGTGTTGTGTTCGTATTTGTATTTCTAACACGTTTATTAATCGTATCGTATTTGTGTTCGGGCTAAACGTATTGACACGAATACGGCACGAACATGATTATTGTCACCCCTCTCACCCCTATGAGAAAGAAAAAGAAAAAATAAAATTAAAAAAAAAAAGGAAACGGCACCGTGTAAAGGAAAAGTTCCCATTGGAAACAAACACGTGTCAGGTACGTAGTCCTGTGTGAAACATATTGCGTGACTGTTGCCAGGGCTCAAGAAAAATGAGTGGGACCCACAAGAGTGACCAGCTGTTGCTCAGCCTTTCGCCAGCCAGTTTAACGGGCGGCTGACCCAACCTGCCCGACCTGCCCAAAGCTCTCTCCTCCCTTTCTCTATCTCTTCGCACACGCTTCTTTCCCTTTCGCTGTCAATATAAGCACTTACCACAGAAACTCCATTTCGTCTGCACAGCTCAATTTCTTCTTTCACTTTCTCTGGTATCTCAAAACCCTAGAAAAAGAAGAAGAAAAACACTCACATTCCGCAATGGCTCGCTTAGACGCTTCTCTCGTGGCTCTCTTCGCCGTGATCTTCACCGTCCTCTCCGTCATCGGAACCGCCCATGCAGCTGACGCTCCGGCGCCAAGCCCGACCTCTCTGGCTGTCGCGATCTCGCCGTCCTTCCTCTTGGCCTTCTTCGCCGCCCTTGTCGCTCTCGTCTTCGGCTCTGCTACCAGGGTCTGAGGAAATGCCTTTGTCGGCGCGCTTGGGACCATGGATATTGGTGGTGACGACGCTGGTTGAGGTGGTGTAGAGCGGTTGGGTTCGTTCATATTCGTTTGATTTACTTCGAGGTTTTTTTGTTTTTTTAGGGATTTTTATTGCTATATATCAGCAGTTTGTGATGGATCTCTGGAGTTTTTTTTTTTTTTTTTTCTTATCTTCCGTTTGTGGTTTACATATCATTATATTACATGTAATTCGCGTGGATCTCTTATGGTTTGAGGATTATTTTTACGTATAGTAAAAATATTTGATTACTTATATTTTTCTGTGTTAATTTTTAATTGTTTATTATTTTGGATCCAATTGGTTTTGGTGTTGAAACTTTAAAAATTTAGTTGATGAATTTAATTTGTTTATGCCATATCTATTTAAGACAAGTAATTAAGAGCATTGTTGTTGAAAAACTTATCCATGCTGTGTATTTTGGTTCAAGCTTCTTTCACTAATTCAATTATTTACTTTAAACAGAATGCAATAATCGTTGATAATGACAATGCGAATGTTTTAAGAATTTGATTCGTTCTTTTAAAAAAAAAGAAAACAGGGATTACTTGTTGTAAACTTATAGGGTGACTTTAATTAGTGATGTTAAAAAGTTGATTAGGTTCCCCACTTGTTGTTAATTGTTGTTGGTGTCTTCCTGTTAAGTTGTGACAACTATTTTTATTAATGGTAGCTGTAACTTTTTTAAAAGAATAAAAATGAATGGTTGATTGGGTGGCTTGAACGTGACAATTATTTCTCTTATGGCTGTATCATTATTGGTGATGGTCAATTATTCTTGGCTTGCCTTCCCACACGAAAAGGGAAATCCACGAATTGCCTAAAGATATTTTTTGTCGGAATTACTTTGAAGATGCAAATTTTTAGGTTTGCTAATTGACAGACAATTTATTGCTAAAAAATTTTGGATATTTTTAGTACAAATTCGGTATTTGAAACAATAAATTAAATCCTTGCCTGTAAACCGTCGACATCAAAAGTCTAAGGTTTATTTGTTATTTATTTAGTGTTTTCCATCACTCGTTATTTCATTTAAATTTAATTTGCTGAGCTGGCTTACGATTTTTATTCTTAGAAAATTAAGGGCTCATGAGTTAGTGTTCTTAATAAAAATAAAAATAAAAATAAAGCCATCTATCTACGCCACAATGAGAATGGAATTCGTCAGTCTGGCCATTTGTGCGCCACATTTCTGTCGCATTGTGCTTTTCTTTATGCCTTCGCGGCTCTCCCTCTCTCTTTTTACCCTCCTGAGGCCTGACCCAATAGGCTTAGCATAGTTGAATTCATTTTATGTCCCTCTTCAAAAGGGAAGGTTTAGCACAAGCCTTTTTTTATAATGATTTTGCAAAGTCATCTTTTTTCTTGTACAATTTGATAAATTGTTTAGCAATCTATATTATGTTAAAATCTTTTATGCCCCCAAAATAAGGAAGAAAAAAAAAAAAGAAAAAAGGCGCGCTCTCACACAATCACATAATTCTGGTGTTCGTGGACCATAAAAGAACGTTTGGTTGGTTTACAGTCACAAGGCAGATGTGTGCTTGCGCACCACTGATTGTAGTCTCCATGTAAACTACGCTTGTACTCTATATATACGTGTGTGTGTGTGGGTGTACATCGACGCATTTTTTTTCTCCCAATTGTCTTCCTTTTGTCATCGACATTCCACCAGAAGACTCGAGTTTATTTGGCATGATTAAAAATGCGGAGTTATAGTTGGAAATCTGGTTTTGTATCTTACAAGCACATGGTTTAGTGGTCCCTTCTAATTAAAAATGTCATTGGCACTCAGTGGAATAATTAAGGATCCCTTCGCCCAAAAAAGTATAATTAACGTTTTAGCCACATCACATCAACCACTAATAAAGAATGGCGGACGATTCATCTTCATCCACATCACATCAACCACTGATAAAGAATGCCGCCAAGTGAATTAAACTTTGGCAAATGATTTATCAACAATGATATCATGGTGATCCAACTTCTTTTGTTTGTTTCTTTGTTTTCTTTTCTAATAATAGTCATCCAAGTTAGTTGAGGAGACCCTTCAATATGCTGACAGCTAAGGTGTTACTTGCCTTGTAATGTCCATGATTTGTCGTTTTCTCAAAATTCATCAGATATTTTATTCCCTAAACATGTATGCTATTTGTGATTAATTTCGTTAGATTAAATTGTAGAGCCCAATTAATAATTATTATTTTAATAACTATAGCATTACACAGGATTAAAAAAATTGATTTTATAAACTTCCTCGTAGTGAATTGTTTGCAACAGTCAAAAGCGATATAGTTTTTACGTTGACGCTAAACTGCTAAAAAATTGTGCGCTTTTGTCTACTTGTTTTCTTTGTGCTTTTTATTTGCTCTCTCAATAACTTAGAATTAGGATGTTTAATTATTAACCCAAAAAAAATGAAAACCTTGCCAGAGACGGAGCGAGAGAGAGAGAGATTCCGGAGAATCATTGGGTATAAGACCGTATGAAGTTCACGAAGGTTTTTCGTCCTTGTTCTGTTTGGAACCCCGCAAGGAACAATTTTATTTTAAAGAATATTAAACAAATTTGCTGCAAATTTCTACCAGAAAAAAAAAAGTGGGAAAATAATATTACATATATTTATACCACTAGAAATTCATCTCCGTGAAAGTTTAAAAGGTACACGGTTCTAACTTTTCTCACAAGAGTCGTCATCCACAAAATTATGATCCTGACTTGGCCTAATACGTTCCTTGTGCAAACGGCTTATTCAGAATCAGACTCCATGTTGCCCATAGCCTTTAGGCCTCTTGGTCTCTGCATCATATAGTGTAAACATAACAAGTGTGAAACACTGAAACTTCTAAACAAGACAAATATACTGATCAAATAACCGGCAATAAAATTGAGAGAACCATTGATAACCAATTTTCTTCTTGTTTCACTGTACTCAACAAACTATAGACCAAATCTGGCAATTGGTAGAAAAGAACTGCCTCATTCTATGCATAATCTCGTTAGAACGGTTGGCTAACAGAAATGTGATTATCATTAAAGTTTGCCTTTGACTGAAAAATTAAGCAACTAATTTTTATCAATCGTCCCTTCTTATTTTTTTAATGGTAAGTACCTTCTTGGAGATCTTCTTCTCCCGGACCTCGTATCTTTCTAGGGTCAAATCACATAGCCATGCTCCTGGGCTTACCAGCTGAAGAAACATATATGAAACGAATTAGAGAAACAACTCCCCCACCAAATCCGCCCAAATTTAAAGAAATCTTCGCAACAAAGATAAAAGGACTAAAGGCTTTTTCTATTTGTGTTTCTCCTCTTACAGTTGCAAGCCAAAAGGACAAAAAAAAAAAAATCTTTGGAAATAAAAGAATAGAAAAATAATAAAAAAAACCAATCATTCGCCCAACGCTCTCTGTGCTCTACAGTAACTAAGCCAATGTGGTCCACTGCACGCTGGATGACAATCATTGCAACCACCGCCATAATTTAAACTCCTTTTTTAAAAAATTAAAAACAATAAAGCATGCACAGACCCGTCACTTCCTGCTCCTTTTGTCAGTTACGGTCGATTAAAGACCATACCGCTCCATTCGATTTCAAAAAAGAAAAAGACCTCGCTCGGGTAGGACCCAGTGTTCCGAATTTGTTTGGAAAAAAAAAAAGAAAAAAAGAAAAAAAGACCCGATTTTACTCGTGTTAAATAAAAAAAAATCTAAGAATAATTAAACTTTATATCAAAACTATAGAGGAGACCAGATCTAGTAGCAGGGGCCATGTACAAAATTTCTTGTAACGTCAGTCCATTATAATTTTGCACCAATTAAATTAAAAAGAAAGGAATAAAAAATTAAGAAAATTTCCTATATATATGAGTACAATTTTGCATACAATTTGCAACTCTTAAATGGATGTTTAGAAGAATAGTAAAAACAATGATAAGAACCAATTTTACTATATTTTGTGAAAATTTTTTATTATAGTAAATTTTTTTTGTTGTTACTATAGCACGTGAAATTTTTTTACTATTTATAACTGAGATTGTGGTGAAAACCACAAATACCAAACACCACCTTCACTCTTATTGCACTAAAATTTAATCGGACAATCATTTAACTAGAATCTCGGACCTCAATAATCATTAAATATGATCAAACAGCTATTTGATTAAAACGGTAATTTTTTATGAATCCAAATTTTATTTTATTTTTTCATTCCCTCCAAAATATTCCCAATAATAATGTAAACCAGTTCATAAAATTGACTTGGGTTGTTTATGCATCTCATTTAGTATTGTTTTTGAAGTTTTTTTGAAATATTTTTGTATTTTTTAACAGAAAAATTTAATACTTTTAATATAATTTCTTAAAAAATTTTATTTTTTAAAATAAAATTATTTTTTCCTATTTTAAAAACGTTACCAAAATTCTAACTGAAACCCAAGGATTTTTGGTCGTCGATGCCAGCAGAGTGGCCCCATATCTGTTACTCGGACCCCTCTAAACGTACATTAGGTCATCATTACTTTATTCGCCACACATTATATGCCTTAACCGACACGTGTGTTCTGCCACTCATGTTCACTATTACGCTTGAGCTTCGTCAGGCAAACAAAATTAAAAAAAAAGGATAAAAAATTAATAATGTTGAAAGCCAAAAAAAGGAAGACCGACTCTGATCCTAGAAAGGAAAAAAAAAAAGAAGGAAACATACAAAAACATCACAAAAATACATCGACCGCAAATGAAAATAAAAATTGAACACTCCTGCTCCTGCTAAACTGTTCTTTGACCTTTCTCAATGCAACCCGTTATTTATTTATTTAATGATACTCCATCTATTAATATTTTGAGACTGGGTTTTCTTTTTTTTTTTTCCTGGAATTCTTAGAACAACTTAATTATAATCAAATTAACAAAACAACCAACAGAATTCAACTGGTAACTACTGAAATCAACAAAATTAAAAATTACAAAAGTAAAGAGGAAAATTCTTACATTGAGGGTCCGTTGAATGAACTTTGCTCTCTTCCTGGGTCTCTGGGGCAGTTTGGAGCCCTTGAACGCAAAGAAATCCTCTTCCTTCTCCTTGTTGGTCAAAGCAATTACGAACTTAGGCGGCCAAAGGGGCGGCGCCGCCGCCTGTTCCCCGCTTCCCGAGGACGACCCACCCTTCTTGCTATCGTGCGCCGTCTCGGAGGACGCCGCAGGCTTGTTATTATTCTCGTTATGGTGGTGGTGATGATGGTGATGGTTTCCGTTATTGGTCCCTTTCTTATCGTGCACACCCCTATCGGGCGAAGCAATTCCCCTAACGCCTCCGTTGCTTTGCCCTCTCATGGCAGTAGAAGTCTCAGAGTTTCTAAGACGCAATGAGCACAAGAACAGCAATGAGAACGTATACTCTTTTAGATACCATATCCTATCAAATCATTAACCAAAGGCCAAGAAGGAAAAAAAAAGTTAATTTAAACTATATAAATAAAAATAAATAAATAAAAAAATAAACCCAGAGGAAAAATATGATGTTAGATTTGGGCAGTTAATGAAATTACCGAGTTAACCTTGGGATAATCTTTTAAATCGGTGGGTGGTCTAGGCTAAAGTCTCGTCAGGTTTTTCGCCCAAAATGGGGATGTTTTTGGCTTTTCCCTGAGGGACCTTTTGCTTTAGAGATGGACTTGTTAAATTAATTTCTTTTTTATTATTTTAGAGAGCGAGAGAGACACAGAGGGGGTGAGAAAATTGAGATTCTGTATAACGTGCACAACTGCCCATTGGAGTTGTTTTCAGCCGCTAGATTAAAGAAGGCACCTTTTTGGAGACTTGGGGTTGCGTGTTGAGGTTTGGATGGGCATGTGAGAGTATTGGGGGTGGGACCACACTTCTAATCCGGTTAAAGAATCAACGGCTCAAACGGGTTGTCGTTTGAAAAGTATTTTCGGTGGACACGTGGAAGAAATTGTCCACCACAAGTTTCCCACGACTCCATTATGAATCAGATCAGATCATCCCGTGAACTGTGATCAAGTGGTTTCTCCTCCACGTCAGAGGATAATTCCACAAATCAGAGGTGATCTACTTTTCTTTCTTTTTCTTTGTTTTTTTACAAGTGACGTGATCTACATCGTCTGCCCTAGTGGCTTGCGGGGTGCCCTTTCTTTTTTTTTTGACTTGGAAAACGATGCGGGGAGCGTCATTGATTTATATTTGCTTTGCCCCGCCCACCTTTCTTCCTGTATCAGTGTCCGAAGTGAAAAGCAAGAGGAGAGAAACTAGTAAAAAAACAATAAACCGCAGCAACGAAACAAGAGAATCCTAATTGCAGAGTAACAGTCTAGATTCTCATCATATTTACCTAATCATTGGAATTTCAATTCTCAATGTTTTTGACACACTAAACGGTGGCTGAAAAGTCGCCAAAAACAAAAGAAAACGCAGGCCTACAAAAGAATTTATCCCGCGTAATGGCGCATAAGCATAGAACTTTCACCAATACCCATTACTTAGTGCACTCGCTACACTAAATATGCATGAAAAGAATTTGTCCAGCATAATTGAGCATGAAAATATAACTTTCAATAGTACCCTATCAGGCTAATTGAGTACGAACATAGAACTTTCATTAAAAGCCTACTTGGTGAACTCACTACATAAATTTGCATATAAACAGCTAAAATAGTTTGGAATCAGAAAAGAAAAACTCTGCTTTTAAAGATCAACTAAAATGATGTCAATATCAAGTTGGTCGTCTTTCCTACTTTTTACTTTCAAAGCGTGACAGATTGATTGTAAGTTATTTCAAACGCATCCAAAAAGTAAGAACAGAAAAAAGAAAATCTCTATTATCTTTACCATGAGGCATGGGCTCTCCTTTTGAACCAAAATCTGCGCCCACCTGAGCAAGTGGAGAGATATAAGCCTCACAATTACATTCAGCCCAAATGAAAGCACTAGTTTCCAATCCGAAACCCTCTCATAAAGCTTACCACGCCAATACAATTTCACACTAACACAAGTTCAGACCATAGAAGCCATCACGCCTTGTCAGGCCCAGGAATACAATAAAAACCATCTAATGGAAGTGTGAATTTTCGAAGTTAAGAAGTCAATGGCGTCCAACTGCGTAGCCTTTTCTTATATGAAGCAGGCTTATCCATTTCTCTTCTATCTATCAAAAAGGGAAGGGGGAAAAAAAAAAGACGCATCCTTTCCTCAGACGTCTATTAAGCAACGACTCTTCTCTATGGCACAATATTCCACGATCGTTGAAGGGACCGAACGTGCTCAAAACTTTAACTATAACGTTAAGCCCTCCTATCAGAATACACGCACACACGCACACACATAACATCAATTGAGAAAATATACGATTTTGAGATCCCTATGACTATTTTTCAAATTTAAGAAAGCGATCTTCCCATTCCAACAAAAAGCCTTTTAAACGGTCGTTGTACTTTCATCTTCCTAAAATCAACAAAAACGCACAAAGCGCAATTAGACAGATACAAGTTTAATAGTTAAGAAAACCAGGTAAAAGGTTTGAAATACTTGATTTACTAATAATTAGGAACTTAAAAGTCATCATTATAGCTTAAGCCTCACTCTTCATTGCTTTTTGCACTATCTTTGGTTTTCCTTTCAATTTTAGTATGAATTTTGTTCCCTTTAATGTCAAACCCACAAATCAAGATGCGGATTATTTAAAAATCGATGATTATCCTCCATTATTTTTCCCAGGTGAATCATTGCAAATTTAGATCATGGTAGCCATAGAAGGAGCTGCCTGGACTACCTAGTAGCCAAAGCCCATTATCTCCAGCTTGGAATCCTTTGACCTTTAAAACTTAACACGCTCCTGCTATAAAACTACTAATTTTCAAACTTATCCTGCTATTGCAACCTTCTTCTAGTAGAGAATCAAAAGAAAAAGTTTATAATTTTTTGTTAATTTGTTTACCTTTTCTAGATAGTTCATTAATTAATTTGCTGCTTGTTAAAGAAGAGAGATTTCTTCGTTTTTGATAGAAAAAAGAAAAAATACCCCCTTCCTCCACGGTAAAAAACAAATAATAACGTACAATTACCACGTGCAAATATCCAGTCGCAGATCGACCACAAATCTGACACACCAAAACAGCTCCAAGGCTTGGCATGTGCCGTAGAATCTATCTTAATAGTACAATTCTAACTACAAGGCGCAATGCAACCCACAAATAGCTTCCAGCAAAAGAAACGAAATTGGTAAGGGAAAAAAATATATATATGAAACGCATAGGTGGCCCACGCGCCACAAGCAAAATGTCGAAAAGACCCCTATCCTCTCACAAATGACGAATCCAAACGACAAAAAAAGATGGGAATTTTGCAGGGATGAAAGAGTAACGAAAGAGGAAAGAGATAAGGCTATTAAATGGTTGGTTACCTGAGAACCCGGTGAGAAAGCGGTAGCTGAGGCGAGGAAGGCCTTTGGCGGAGATTTATATACCCACTACCGTTATTAGTGGTGCCTGGCTGACTAGACGAGTCCTTGTCGGCTCTCACGACTCGGCGGTCCACTCGGACCGTTGTCCGGTGAGCCGGGGCGGTCGAGTCGTCCTTGTCCTTGTCCTTAACCTGGACCTTCATACACCGTAGCCGCTTACGATTCCCCCACTGCAAAACAAAATCCGACGACGTAGTTTGCCTAACGGCATCTGGAGTCGCTCTTAACAGAAGCGACCCATCTCCTCCTCCTCCGGCTCTCTCTCTGCCGCTTGTAATATTATTGTTATGGTTGTGCCTAGTCGCCGTGTCTTTGTCTTTGTCCATTTGCTTTTTTACACCTGTACCAACCGCGATAATTTTTATTATTCTTTTTTTGAAGTATTTGACTGAGGTTAATTTCGACAAATCAGAGTTAAAAGTTCAAGGACAAAAAAAAAATAAAGAAAGAAAACACAAGATACAAGATGAGAAGAAGACGGGGAAGCTCCCAGAGAATACTGGTTAGAAAAAGAAAGATAAAATGGAGATTGTTGAAGGCGTGAATCGGACGGTCCAGGATTTGGAGGAGAATTTTAAGGGTATTTGGAGCCGTGAGATGGGAATACTTCGCATTTGAGGAGCGATAAGAAACAGAGAAATCTGATAGTGAAGATAACGAAAGATGATAAATTTGACGATAAGGCTATGTAGAAAGAGGAATTGGGGAAACGGCATGAGGGAAGTTTCTTAGCTGGGAGCTTCGGATTTTTGCCGGTCGAGAAAATGTGGAAAAAGGCGGCGAATTGAAAGTACCGAGAACTACGATTCTCATCTATTTCGACGAAATATGCAGGCTGATCAGAGTATGAGCTTGCTCGAGCGGATGAACGCTGGAGATGACAAGAAAAAAAAAAAAAAAAGCAAAGAAGAAAGATTTTAGTATTTTTCTTCTTTTTCTTTCCTCAATTTTCTCGGTGACGAAACATGGTAAAATGAGAAGTGAAAACAAAAACAAAAATTAAAAAAAGGAAAGAAGCACCTTTTATACTGCCATGGAAGAGTCCTGAAAAGAATTGTGAAGTTTTCATATAAAAGGGATTCAGTGATAGAATTTTTGGAAATAGAGGAAATATGAAAATGAAGACGAAACGGCCACGGATGAAATTAAAGAAGATCTTTCGGACAATCAAGGAAGATTGTTCCAAAACTGAAATTTCTCAAAAACGGCCACAGATGAGGAAAAAGTTAGGAGAAAAGAGATAGAAAAGTGCAGAACCGAAACGCACAAGATGGGATCCAAATTCATCCCAAGAACATAAATAGAGAGAGAGAGAGAGAGAGAGTTGAGAATTAAAATACGTTTAGAAGACGCTGAAACAGAACATTACCTCAAAATTCAAAATTATTATTGCAAATTTATCTTTATCCAAAGATGGAAATCAAATCCAGTTAAGCAATTTGTCACAACCTCGCTCTGCAGATAACAAAGAACCAAATACAAGTCAGAAATTCCCATTTCAGGAACCAAGCACAATATAAAGAGAGATAATTACAAGGAGCGAACTACAGGAGGCCAATAAATCTTAAGGCTAAATCACAAAACCGAGACTCGGTTTCTCTGATCTGTGAACCCGACTAACGATTTCTCACCTATCTCAGCCCAATTCAGTCGTTGTCACCATTCAAAATTCGTTGAAGAACTTTCCTTCTCTTGTTTTTCAGACGAAGAAAAATGCAAAATATGGCAAGAAACTCGCCTAGACGATTGCAATTCAGAGTTTGAATCTCCGATTCTGGCGATTGTTCTCTGTATTTATCTGATGGAGGAGCTGAAATTTCTTCTGAAAATCGCTCAAATCTATTCCAAATGCACCTGTGAAACATAAATTCAGACAAAGGAACTGGTTAATACAGGCCGAAAATCTCTCCAAAACAATAAGAAAAAGAAGCTTGCGCATAGGAGAACTCGACAACGTTATGAATTTTTAGTAAAACAAACAGTTTTTCACGATTAGCTTAGAAAATCAGGTCCAATTCTTCAGGAACACTTCGAATGTGTTCAAAATGGGGAATTACACCAAAATTACCAAACGAAAAACCGACAGGAAATCTTGCTTTGTTCTGATTACAAACCTATTAAAACTAATTTCCTCTCTCAACGCTTCAGATCCTCGACATTTCACAGTCATAACTATTGCCAATTCTTTCAGGAACTACCCTGTTTGGCTCACCGGAAAAGAGGAGAGAAAGTAGAAGAAGAGAATTCTAGGAAGAAAATCACAGAGAAGGTGACCAAAACCACAGAATAGTTTCCTTTTTTCTTCTTCTTGTTCGTCTCCTTCTTCTGCTTCTGATTAGAACGAAATGCTCTCTCACCCTTTAAAACCAATATTTTATACCCCTTCCCACTCTCCATCACGCGCTAACCGTCAATAGCCGAGCAATCTCCACCGTTGATTAACAATACGACACCTCTCACCTCTTCTCTTTTTCGTTCCGTCATCCCCTTTCCGTTACGTGCCATCTTCGCTCTCTGCCTTCTACAACTGACGGCGTTAGGCTCTTCTAACGGAATCTTCTACGTCGTTATGGGCTCCTCCAATTTAATTTTATAATCTTTTTTTTTTTTCTCTCTCGTCTGTGAATTTGATCTACACTGAGTTTTTGATTATGATTATTTATATATTTTTATAGTTCTCGCAAACCGAAACCGTACAACGGTGAATCGGCGCTGGGTGTGGTAAACGAACCATGGTTAATTGACCGGAGTGAGGCGTTTACTTTACTCACGTGAGAGTGAGACCATCTTGTATCGTCCTGGTGCCCCGCTAGATTACTAGCGTAGATGTGGGACCGCTCACTTTTAGGGCTGATTTGCAGAATCTGGACCGTCCGTAATTAGTCATTATTTAACGGTTTCATTTTTTTTTTTGAAATCTATTTGTTTTAGTTTTTACTATTTATAAAAAGATGTCCTACTCCTTTCAAAAAAAAAAGAGAAAAAAGATGTCCTAAAGTTTTGTTATATTTTTGTTCCAAAAAAAGATATTATATTTAAAATATATATTTCTTGACTCTCTCTTGTAGGATTTCATTATTTTTCTTAGTATGTTGCTCTTTCTTATCCTTCAAGGCCAAGGTCCGACATTGTCTCTTGGCTAGTCGCAAGACCACAGCCTTGGAGTTTGAGTGCTTAGCCTCATGGCAAACATGGTGATGGTGCTAGCTTCTTGATCAAAGGGAACAAATAAAAGGGCCCAACCTTTCGGTCAGTATCATTGTGCATGTCGAATCTCTGGTTCTTTTTGTCGATGTCGTGGTGGTGCTTCTCAATGATAGAGTTGCATGGTCATCTTCAGTGTCAAGGTAGTGCTTCTCATTAGTGAACTCACGTTGATCTCTACCAATACAATGGTGTTGCTTCAAGGTGGCGAAGCCTTATAGGTCTTCATTAGTGTCATGTTGGTGCTTCCTGGTGGTGGAGTTGCATAGGTCCTTGTCGATCCGTCCTCTGCTATTGCGTTAGCCGCTTATCACCAGTTGTCTTATCCATGCTTAAAGTTTTTTAATTTAATAATAGAGATGTTTTACTCCGTCAAGTAGGAATTGTTTTGTAATAACATAGATGGTCTCTCCACCTATCTATAACATTTATGGGTGTGATGACCCAACTTTCTGATCCATTACTTAACGTTCTTTTGACCTTAATCAAGTTTATGAAAAAGTGCAAACATTTTTTAATTACATTTATCTTATAACAACATATTTTGTAAATTTAACTTCGTTCCAAAAAAGTATTTATAATACTTGTTATATTTATTAACTAGATAGTTTTCTTTAATATGACGTACTTCAAAACATATAATTTACAACGGAATCATTTGTGCAATTGTATTCATACCCTTAACTACGCTGTAGCTTATTTGTCATTGTCGTCTCAACCGTAAACTATTCCAGCCTCTTGGCTCAATTTCCAATAGCATGAAATAATTATGTGAGTTATTGCTCAGTATGTCCAAACGTAACCCACAAAATATTTTCTATTCATATGCATGATCCATTTATGCTTAATTATGAACTTTAATTATTCATTCCTTATACTTTCTTAAACTAAGGGCTCAAGTGTTTGTACCATATGTAGAAAATCATCATAACACCGAAATCATAATATCCTTTACTTGAATCTCCCCTTAGGATCAGGAGTTGGTGTAATACCTACTTTACTTATCTTATCTGGCTCATCATTTTACTAGTCCTTTATCGTGGTGACATACCTTTCATAATGCTTTAATAACTTTAAATAAGTGCATAATAAATGTATTTTATTAAATGATATAAATAACATTTTTACTTAAAATTTTTAATTTCACATTGTACGTGGGGTTTAAAACTTACTTAGAATTGACACTACAATTATCCAATTTCTCGTTTCTTTTACTATCTAACTAAGTGTCCTATTGGGATAATTATTACGATATTAGCTAACTTATTTACTACCGACTTATACATCGATAATGAAATTTAACATTAAATACTTAAGTTTGTTATTAGTTAGTTAATTCGTAAGTTACGTAACTTAAGCATTTCGTAACTTAGTTTCTTCATTTCTTGTTGCCTTCATGACTCTAGTGAACTAAAAAAAAATTCTCGCTAAGGGGTGTGTTTCTAGTCTTGATACTTTAGGGTTCGTTCGAGCCTTTTTGGTAAAATTACGATTTTGCCCTTGGCGGGTCTTAGAAAACTTCTCAAACCTGTTTTATTTAAAAAAAGGTTGCATTTTCTCTTTTATTTCCCATGGTGCAGAGAAAATAAGGCATCAAGCAAAAAACCCAGTTTTAACAAAACTTTACTTTTTTGACCCGAAATATGAAAATCTTGACAATTTTGCTCCTTAAACCAAAAACAATCATTTTATACTAGTAGGCTTAGTTTTTATAAGGACTAAAACTCTCTAAATTTCCTAGGTCAAATTTCTTTAATTTTGAAATATTTTTCTCTTTAACATTATTTTTGAAATTTTGTGATTAAAAACTTGCAAAATTCATCTCATAAAACCATGCGGAATTTTCGTAAACTGTCCATAATTTTTAACAGTTTCGACGAGATCTACAATTTTCATGTTTTAACTTTTTTCAAATTCTAACTGTATAGTGGGATTTCAGCCATTTTTTCAAAACTGTCCCTTAAAACATAAACTTTTCAATTTGATCAACTTAGAATTTTATAAAACTTTGTTCATGAAAGTTGTTAATCTCCTTGTTTCAATCAAATATTGTGTTTTGCTTAGCAAATAAATCGCCCTCCAAGACCACCAAAATCACCACTCTTTAAAAAGCATTCAAAACTTTGTTTTTGAAGCAAAGTTTTTTTTATTTATTTATTTTAAACATGTAAAACCCTAGTTTCTAACATCAAGCATCATCACCATGCATAAAGCATATTACATAATCATGCCATAGAGTTCATTTAACATGCCATAGTCCTTGCTTTATTCAAATACATACCTAACTTATGAAAAATAAAATAAAATAAAATACCAAGGCTAGGATTAGGGTTTACCAAATGATACTTTAAGCTCTTTAATCCCCTACTAAGGTGTTTGATTCTTGACTAACTTTTCTTGATAAAAATCATGGCAAAATCTCTCATTAAATCCCTACCCAAAAGCTCAAGGAAAACATGAAAACTTATAGGAGAAGTTGGGATTTTTACCTCCAAAGTAACTTGAACTTGCTCTAGACTTGATCATCAATGAGTTGAACTTGTTCCTAAGCTTGATTAGGAGTAGTAGGTTTGAAAAATATTTGAGAAAATGCTAGGAAGGGCTGCCGGTTTTCTTAAAGGAGAAAGAGATGTGTTTTTTTTCATGGCTCGTTTAAAAATGACGAAGAAGGGAAGATTTTTATCCAACTTGGTAATTCATCAACTTAGTCATCACCCTAAACTTAATCGTGACTAAAAGATGGCCTAAAAGCAATGGCTTAGAACCAGTGCACCTATGGGGAAATGTGGCCAAAATTTTCCCTTTTGAGTGGCAATTTTGGTTGGCTTCACTTACTTTTTACACAGTGTAGATTTACATTGCATAATATTTTTCCATATTATCGGTGCAAATTTGAGGAGATATTTATTTTAGCAATCTTAGAATATACTGACTAACTTTTTATCCATATTTTCTAATCTCAAGATAATTTTTCATATATCTATCTTTGTACTTTATCTGTACAATTATATTTTACTGTGTACTATTTACTTTTGTGTGCTTCTTTATTCTATATTCCAATAATAGTTGGATTGTAGACACAAAAATCTTTAATAGTTTACTTTTTAATACATTTTTGGACCATGGCATGATTTTCTTCTTTAATTAACATATTAATTAACATCTTTTACTTTATTAACTTATACCACAAGAATTTTAATTGATGTAATATAATTTTCATCTTAAAAGAATTTTAAAAATTTTTTGAGTGTTTTACACTCACATAATTTGCACATTAAAAATACTCCAAATTCCACAAAAATCACATACATCATGCACATTAATATTATCCGTGAATAATTTACATTTTATCATAATTATACAATATAAGATTTATCAAAGAAAATATCATTATTTAAATCAAGTTTAATTTTAAATTTCAATTAATGAATTTTCCCAAACATTATAGTGGGTCCCACCTATTTGAGTTAGTAGTCAACATTATGTGTATGTGTGTATGTTGATGTATAGCTAGTTGTTCTATGTCGTGCCATTTGTGTCCCTAGTATTTAGGTTTGGTCTTGGTCGATTGGTTTTATTTATTAAGTGCAATTGTTCTTTCTAATGAGCTCTTGTCGTGCTTAATTTTTATGTGCCAAGCGGGTATTTCCAATTAGGCTTTGACACTTATGTGTGCCCCCTATGCTTCATTTCTCTTCACTAATGGATCCATACGATATTCGGGGTTGACTTCCCTTGTAATTGATAGTCATTTACGACTCTTTGAACTAGTATTTTATTTGATTTGTAATTGAAATTTACCTTTTTCCATACGTATATTTTTTAGGGGATATTTTAATATAGTACTATATTCTATCTTTCTCTTTTTTAATCAGTATTTGAAAATGTTAAAAGAGTCAAGTCGAAAGATAACAATATTTTTGAAATTGGAGGTTTTGAATTTTAGACATTATAGTATAATCAAGTGTGAAATCATTGTGGAATTACCTGATAAAATTATAATAGTGAAATTGAAATGTCACAATATAATTTGTTTTATTTGTTTATTACCTTGGAGGCAGGAAATTTGAGCTCTAAACCTTATAGCTAATAGGCGTAGAATTGCAGATAGATTATGCTTGTAGCACTATTTATAATAACATTTTAGAAATAGGAAAAGTAAAATTACATAATAATTTTCAGTTTTTTGTTTTAATTCATCAAATTTCTTATGCATGCTTTGGGGACAATTTTTTTTTAATAAATGTTTTATTTGCCTAGAATAATGATGAGAAATGTTTTTAGGTACAAAGGGTTTTATAGAGAAAATTGCATGTTATGCCATACTTTTAAATTTGTACTTATGTATACCATATTTATAAAAAGTTTATGTCATGCTATCATTCATATTACAAGTTAAGTTATGCCACAAATGAACATATGTAGCATTTATAAAAATAAATATTAAAAGATTACATTTATGAAAATTTCTCTTTTTATATTATATGACACTATTTTTATTTTAGGTCTGTTTGATATAGCTTGTGCTTTTATCTTTTGGTATTAAAATAATAGAAACATAGGCTGGGGCTTTTTAATTAATGTTTGAATAGCATATGAGTGCCTTTTTTTATACTAACTTTTGAATCTGTTTAGTTTAATAAGTCAAAAGCTTTCATTGATGCAAAAAGTACTATAATTCAAGGATATAGATAGAATTTTTATTTTGTTATTATGAAATATAAGGTCAAAAATGTAAATAAAAAAGCTTTTCATAAGCACCAAATGACTAACTTCTTCTAAAAATATTTATAAAAGCCAAAAAAAAATTTTCAGAGTCTATCTAAACATGTCAAAAAAAAAAAATTTAGAGCAACACAAGCTAAAAACATCTTCTATTTTTAAGCCATTCGAAACGGAAAAATGTTAATACACCCGACAGAGTCAAAACCCTATCAGAAACAAAAGTGGGCCCCACCTTCTATTTCTAGTGGCGTTCTGACCTTGTCAGGATAAGTAACAATGCTCTTTGAAACGGGCTCTTTATGCTAAGCGTTGAGGTACAAGTTGTTTATGAATAATAAAGGAGAATGAAGGAAATGTCAGACTTTTGAAACTTTTTGGAGTAAATGTCAAGTTTTGAAATTATTTATAGTAAATGTTAGATTTACAAAGTAAACAACTTATTTACGATGTAAATAAGAAATATTTACATTGTAAATAAGAAAGTAAATGCATTATTTACACCATAAATCTATTTATTGTGTAAATAAAAATTATTTACACTATAAACAAAGAGGATCGATAAATGATTTATATCATAAATTTGACATTTACTATAAATATTTTTAAAACTTAATATTTGTTATAATTAGTTTTGACGATTTTTGAAATAATAATAATGACTGCATTCAATTAGTGAACCTTTTACTTTAGGCTTGTTTGGATTTTTTCTCGATTGGAAACAAATTAAAAGACATACAAAAATGAAATATATAGAATATCGACATGGCAATACTGTTTTGCTAATCAAATAACAAGGAGATCTATACTTGATTCTTTAAAAAAAAAAGAAAGAAAGAAAAAGAAAAGAAAAGAAAAAGAGAGATCCATACTTGACAAATTACATGAAATAATTCAACCAAAAAAACTAAATTTCATGAAATAAAAATAGGAAAGTAATGGTTTTTTAAATAAAATTAATTGATAATCTAAATAAAACTAAAAATTTCGTTAAAAAAATTACAGATAGTGCAAAATTTTAATACTTGTATTAAAATATGACAAAAAATTATAGTATTTTATAAATATTAAAATTAAAGTCGTCAAAATAACTGCTATGTAATATTATAAAATAAAATAAAATTTCTCAAGAAAATAATAATAATAGTAATAACTGCATTAATTATAGAGCGTCAATAAGTACAATAGAAATTATGGGCAGAGGGATTCCCTCTAGCCAAACAACATCTTTGGCCCATTTAAGATATTTTGTGCATTTTCTTTTAAGCAGTAGAATAAAAAAAACATAAGCTAGAGGTTTTTAACTAATATTTGGATAGTGTATGAAAAAGTGGTTTTTTATTTCAAAATAATTTTTGAACCTGTTTGGCTAAAAAGTTAAAAGTTTTTATTATTATAAAAAGTAATATAATGTAAAGATAGATAGACTTTGCAATATGTTATTCACAAATATAAGGTTAAAGAAGGTAAATAAAAAAGCTTTTCATAAACACCAAAGAGATGACTTGATCTAAAAGTGTTTATAAAAGCCAAAATTTAGACTGCTTGTCCATTAAAATAGGCTCAAAAAAGCAGCTTTTGGACTAAATGAGGTAAAAACAGCTTATTATAAGCCATTCCAAACAGGGCCTTTGTATGAGGCCATGACATGAGCTGCTTTATTTGCAATCTTGAATACATGCTAGGGCTGTGCATAGTCAAGTCCGGTCCTGAACCATCAGGTTTTTGGAACCGAACCACTTTGATGGTTTGGCAAAATTAGAACTTGACCGAACCGTTTAAGCTATTGTCACCGGACTGGACTAGACCATTTTAGAATGGTTCGGTCAAGTTAGAACCCTAGTTTGGGACATTTTTAATAGGTTTTTGTGATTTTATGCACTAGATTTTTTTCTTCCAAAACCCTAATATTTAAGAAACTAAAAACAACACTAAGAAAGAAAAAACAAAAATAACAAGAAACAAAAATAAAAAGAAAGAAACATGAAGTTAAATATTAAAAGTTAGAAATGGTAAGAACAAAAAAAATGAAAATAGCCACACAACCAAGCACAGCTTATGTAAGCCAAGGCCTTTTGTATCCTTTGACTTAATGTCTCAACGTTTCTCCAAATTAAACATGCCTACATTAGAAAGTGACATTCCTCCTTCTAAGATTTTAGTATTAAAGAAATACAGATTACATTTGTCTAATTTCATTTCATTTGCAGCAAATTATTAACACTTAATTGTGCTTCTGTCATTTCTTATCGTCATATACAGTTAACCTTTGCTCTCTTTTTTTCATTTAACAAAAATTACCTAAATTTTATGCGAACTCATAATTGCATATATTGAATCCTTGTCATTCATCAGCTTAAAAAATTGAGCAATAGGTTTCCACGTGCATGTGTAAAACATTTTGATTTCTTGCATGCAACTGCAATCAATATATATGTGTGTGTGTGTCTACGTAACATGTATGCAATACAGTAATGTTGTTTCCATAGGTAAGATGATCAAAAGTTTTAGTAGCTAAACAAGTTTTAATTTTGTCTAAAAACTGAATTTAATATATAAGAGCTTTACACTGTTCTTAAACTTAAACTTGGCTGTTTAACAATTTGGTTATAATTAAAGTTTTAAGTTTAAGAATTGTAATATATAAAAACTTTACTCTATAACAACTTTTTGTTTTTTCCTATAGCTGTTAAGATACAATTAGTTACAATCAGTTAGTTCTAAGAAACATTCTAAACACATGCTAAAACTCAAGCTCTTAGCCTTAGCTTCTTTGGAAGAGTAGTTAACTCAGTAAAGAAGCAGATAATGTTGCCATTGGATCCCTAGTACAGTTATGAATGATAGCTCAACATCTACTTTTTGCTTGATTTTTCAAAATATAGTCTAAGCACTATAACGTCCCGAATTTTTTTGAATAGAATTAGTTAAGTTAAGTTTAATTATTAAGTGTGTCAATATGATTTTTTATATTAATTTTAGTTATTTAAAATTTTGTTGCATTTGTTATATTTTAAATTTAATTTTTAGTTTTAAAGTATCAAATGACATTTTTATACCTTATTTTTTTATATTTACAAAAATACCCTTCAGCCTTTATTTCTCTTTTTCTTTTCTCTCTTTCCTTTCATTTTCATCTTCTCTCTCTCTTTCTTTCTCTCACGTTTAGCTCCCTCTCTCTCTTTCTTTCTCTCAAAAATCTTGATTTCAAGCTTCGTTCTCACGGATTTGGGCAAGGATTGAAGTTCAAATTATCAAGTTTTACCCCAAAAACGCCATTTAATGTTACTTTTCTCTTTTTCTTAAAATTTCAAAGTTTTAAATTTCAACCTTTTAAATTTTCTTTGATTGTTGAATCCAAACTTTGGTGAGCTTAAATAATATTTAATCTAAGCTTATAGAACTTGTTTTATCATAGATTTAAGCTTTATTTGAACAAAAATTGGTTTGATCAAGTTTTGACATTTTTCTTTGATTTTCAAATCCATTGTGAAATTGAGTTTAAATTTGGAGCAAATAATTTCTAGTTGTTTTACACTATGTTTCTATGCTTTTTATGTGATTTTTATGCTCTGGGATTGAAAAAATAGGTTCTAATTTGAATTTTTTAAGTTTGGGAATGTCGAAACTCGAAGTCTCGGATCCCCAGATTTTTCTAGTTCGACAGGCCAATGTTGATCTTTGGCATGCCGGATTCAAGTCATCGGCACACCGGACTCAAGCCAGTTCGTTAGGCCGGTTTTGAAGTTCGGTATGCCGAACTGTGCAAGTTCGGCAAGCCGAACTAGGATGTTTGGTAGGCCAACTATGAACTTAAAAAATTTTATTTTTCTTCCAGTTTTCAATGTTTAATGATTCCGAAATGTTTCAAAAAGGATTATGATTTTGGGTTATGATTATTTTGAGTCAAAAAGACACACTCATAATTAAATTAACATAATGATATTTGTTGAATATGATTTCTGATTTTAAATGTAGTTTTCAAGGTTTTGAACGTATATGAAGCTTACGTTATTGGGATTTCAATTGAGGTAGGATATTTTCTATCTCTTTCTTTGGTAGCCCTTTTAAAACTGTTTTGGCAAAATGCTTGATTTTTAAATGATTGTAAAAATAATTTCTGTCCTGATGTTGAAGAAATGTATTTTTATATTCTTTTCGGATTTTCAAAACCTGTGTGGTGACCTTTTATCAAATTTCTTACAAGTAAGTATTTATTTTTGTCAAGATCTTTAGATTTGTTTGCGAATAATATTTTTATCTATGATTATTGTTTTTAAACAAATTGTTTTTAACTAATTATCCTACTAAGCCTTCCGCTCACGTTTTATTATTTTTTTAAAAATCTCCCTTCCAGGTTTGAGGAGGAAGGATGGGCTCAGGATCGAAACCTGGCTCTATAGGTTGAAATGGTATTTTATCTGAAACTGTGGTATGATACATATATTGTACAACTAGTCCCGATGTCGTTGTCTATATTAGATATATATTTTGATTTATTCTATAAATGATCATTTACGGTGATTTTGTTATTATTATTATTCGTATTTCATGATATTGTTTTCGTCTTTGTGAGTTCCAACGCATCATTTATTTCAAAAACGATAGTTTTCAATGAATTTATACTAATAATATGATTTACTGTTACTTACCTACTCGCCTTCGTGGCTAACTTTCACGTGATGGTGAATGATAATGACACCTAGATAGTCCACCTTCGTGGCATTCACGTGATGGTAACTATCGATAATATTTAATAATAATTAATGATATTTATTCATCTTTGATTAAATTTACTCTATTTTCCTTACTTTTATTTATTTTTCTTTTCTTATTCTATTTATTTTCATCTTCTTTACCCAAAACTTACTGACCCTTTCCCCATAGCGTCACAAGCACTAAAAAGGCAGACATGATATTTTTAACTAAATACAAGTGGTATTTGGTTACAATATAAAATAAAAGTAAGCTATAATATAAACCTGTCAATGCTACAATGAATTGCTCTTAATCTTTTGCTCTAACTATGTTGTAAACTACATTCAAAGAAATGAGCATATTCGGCTCTTGTATCACATGCATAACAAATATTCGATGAAATTTCTATTCAACATGAAAGCGGGCATTTTTCTCCCAGTTTCATAGTCATTTCAATGAAGTTTCCTTTGAAAAAAAGAAAAAGCAAGTAATCATTAATTAACATCTCCAAAAGTTTCAAAAATCACGTGGTCTCCGCCTAAAGGGGTAGAGAATTTTAATTCTTCCGTCTTAAGTTAAAAAAATTTCAAAAACCGCAGTGAAGCTATTATAACGCAACATGTGTGAGATGGTAATTATAAATTCCTTTTTGAGAACTTATTTACAAATATATTATAAAATCTTTCAATTTACTGAAGTAGTATACTAAAACATCACAAATGTTAAATGTAAAAGCCGTGATCACAGGCGTTCATGGAATCTACAATCCATTCAATCTAATCTGATCTGTTGATTATATTAGATTATGAAAAATAGGATTGGTTTTCGATTGAGATTTTCCTTTGATGTGTATGGATTCAATTACGGATTGAGTATCTTTTAATTCGTATAATCCGTGAATCCAAACTATATGTATATTGTACAAATGCTTCCACGGCAGGGGGGGTCTTCAAAGTTTATATGTTTAGGGAAAAAAATAATAATAAGAAGCTTAGCTTAATTACATGGACCAACATTATTTATTCATGACATTTACTCATGTCTAAAATTTATTTAAATTTGTTGTAATGTTTTGTAATACTACATTTTAGTTTATTATCCAAGACTTACATTCCAACAGGTTGTAATATGTTAGATTTTTTTTTTTAATTATGATGTGTTATATTATGTCAATTTAATTGCTAGCTTTTTTTTTAATAAATTTAAACACTTAATTCTTGAATCCATAGAATCCAATCAGTGAAATTCATGGTTTTCATATTGGATTAGATTAGGCTATCCATGGATTGGTTTTGGATTGGGATTTTCCCAATCTGATATGTATGATTGAATCATGGATTGTGTAATGTCCAAGAAATTTTTTTTAATCAAATCAATAATTTACTTGGATTTAAATAATGAATTTTCTTTAATGAATCGTACTTTGTAAAATTATGATAAAATAAAATGTTTAAAGATATTATTAATGTTAATTATGTCTGTAAAATTCTATGTAGTTGGGAGTATTTTTAAAATGCAAATTTTGTGAATATGATTGTTAAAAAAAATTTACAAAAAAAACTCTCAAGATGAAATTTATATCACCATAGATGTAAATTTTGTTGTATGAATTAGTAAAAAGGGAGGAATGTTAATTAAAGTAAATAATTATGTCATAGTCCAAGTAGTATAAAAATGTTTGTTGTTAGTTAGAAAATTGGCAAAAAGATATCTATGTTAGTAGCTCATCAGTTGATGAATACAGTGTAAAAAGACACAAATTGGTAAAAAAGTACATAGTATAATGAAATGGTACTATTAAAGTCCAAGTGCAGATATAAGAAATACTATGATAGAAAATAGTTAGTATGGAAAAAAAGTGAGTCACTATAATTTTAGACTATTAAAGATAATATCTATACAAAATTTTACACTAACTGTATAGGAAAAATACATTGTAGTGTAAATTTATAATGTGTAAAAAAGTTATGGGACCTACTTACTTTAACATAGGTTGAAATTTTACCATATATTCTAGGGAGACACACAACAACTATAGGTGGAGGAGACAAAAAAAAAAAAATTCACTTTTGCCCTAAAAGTTGAGAAAATTGCAAAAAAAAAAAAAAAAGGAAAGCTTTTTAAATAAAAAGACGGCCAAAAATTGAAAAAAAAAATCTCTTTCTTTTTCTCCTAGCTCAGCAAAGTCCCAAACCTACTTTCCCTAAAATTTTCTTTCAAATTTCATTACAAGATCTAAAAAGTTAAAGAACAAAATCAAGTTTTAATCCAAGGTAAAATCCAAACTTTCATTCTTTTTTGAGCTTTTCTTTTTGGTTTTTGGAAGAGGTTTTGATGAGAATTTGAGGACTACAAAAATCGCAAATAAAAGCTTTGGGTAATTTCTAAGGTAAAGCTAAGAAATTATGTTTTTAGGCATTTTTGTTATGTAAAATCCTAATATAGACTATGACATGCTTAAAGGGTGTTATGACATGTTTATATGAATTGTCCCAAACCATGTGGTGTGTATTGTTTTGAGAAACTAGGTTTTTAAGTTTAAAAACCCTAAGTTTGAAATTTAGCACCAAAGAAAAAGTAATTCTTAGAATTTTAATTAAACTTAGGGTTTTGATAGGTTTTAGGGTCATTAAGTTTCTTTGAAAATATGTTGGTTCTTCCCAACGTAGTAAATGTAGCAACTTTGATGAACAAAAGTTTGAAAAATTCATTGAGAGTAAAATTGTAACGTTTTTACTTTAGATATAGATTTGAAAAAGGTCTAAAACACCATTGTATAATCAGAATTTTAGGAAAGTTAAAATACAAAAATTATAAAACTCATTAAAACGGTCAAAGCTTATAAACGATTCATGAAAATTCTATTCGGCTCATGCGTTTTAAATTTTTGAAGTTTTTAACCATAAAATTTTTAATTAAAAATAGAAAGAAGAAAAGTTTTTCATAAAAGGTATTGGATTTTGAAACATTATGAAATTTATACTCTATTTGGGAAAAAAAATATTTGAATCCAAGAATGTAATATGGTCAATTTTGAAATTGGGGGCAAGATCGTCAAATTTTCACAAAACGAGTGTAAAATCTCAAAATTCAGCAAGAATGGGTTTTTTGCCGCAAAACTAGTATCGGTGCCTAAAACTTCTTGTCATTATTTAAAAAATAACAAAACATAAATTTTAAATGACAAATGTAAGCTTGAAAAGTTTTAAAACCCATTAAGTACAAAATGTCATTTTTTTGCAAAAAAGACCAAACGGACCCCAAAACGCTCAAAATAAAGCAAGGCCCATAGTGAAAAATTTTGTCCTAGCTCTGAAGGTGTGTGAGGCATTTGTAGATAAGCAAATAAGTTCTGTTATGTCTAAGTTTTTAAAAAACCCGTTGATAATCAAAGTTGGTAGTTAGTGTTTATGTTTAGCTATCGACTAGAGGGTCGATATTAAGTAAGATCATTAATAACTAAAGGAGACGGGGAAAATTTGATTAATTATGGTACAATTAACAAGTAAGTACCAAATTCTACCTGCAGTGCGGATAATAATAGTATTCACTTAAAGAAAAAGTTTATCAAACTAAAAATAAAAGATTACTTTGATAATCAACTCAGTATAAGTTAGTTAAGCATCATGCATGGTATGACACTATAATCTAAAGAATGGATAAATGATACACCGGAGAACATAAAGAAATGTTGTAGCAACCTCCTGATGCAAAGGAAGTTCTAAGTTAAGTTAAGTCTTGGTGCTACAATGACTTTTATGTGCATTTGGTACAAACACTTGTGCCCTAGTAAGTTAAGTCAAAATAGAAGTTGATAAATGAGCATAATTGGATCATGTAAATTAGTTAAAAAATCATCTTATGGGCTATGTTTGGACTTACTTAGCAATAGCTCGTCTAGTTGTTCATGCTGTACGGAATCCAACCAAGGGGCCGAAAGAGTACCAATATGGAAGTGGCAATGATAGATGGACAAGTGTGTAGTTCGTGTATAGATGTCGCTGCAGTAAAGCCTCCATATACATGTATTTTGGTAACGATGAATATGTAATAATGGAAAAAGTTATAACAGACAAGCTATATTATGAAATGTTAATTAAGTAAATGTAATGTGACCTTTTTGTAAATGACTACGGGTAAATGGATTGTACTATTTTTTTAAACTTAGAGTATACTTACAATTTTAGTTCCCAAAAAAAATGTGTGCATTTTTTTAAAAGCTTTAAACAAAATTTTAAATATGTAAAGGAATGCTTAGTTACGATCCAAAAAAACAAGTCGTGATAGATTGACTCATAATCTGTGTAATATAATCCATGGACACCCTTTGGAACCAGCAAAGGAAGAAAAAGAAAAATAAAAGGAGAAGGGGAAGGCAAAGGGACAAAACAAAATTAGTCATGTTGGTAGATCTTTGAAATGGGCAATTTGGTAATCTTAGGTATACACTAGAAAAACAATAGAATTATTATTTGGGTGTCTCTATTGACACCTCCGTCTACTTTTCACACATCCGTTCTTCAACTCCCTCATTTTACTTCTTATACATTTTCTAATATACTAAAAAAGTCCCTACACGTAAATAATATTATTGGTTTTTTTTCCACCCGCCCACCAAATAAACTTACAATTTTTTTTAAACATTTTTCTTTTTTAGTTTATATACTAAGCAATAGTTTTTTCTTAATATATTTTTTCCTTTTTATTAAACTAGATTTTGGATTATAGTTAATAATAATTGGTGGTAAAATTGTATGTGTTTATATATGAATCAGAGCAAACTATATTTTCTTTACTTAAAAACAAGAAGGAAAATGTATCTTTTTTTATTTATATCATTTTTCAATATCAAATGAAAGTATGGTTCCTTTTATTGAAGCACATAATTTGTAGTTATTTATGAATCAAACAATTTACAATGATATATAATTATAATTAGTGTATATAAACCATAGTAAAAATAACAATTTTGAAAAAGAAATTAACTACATATATCCTTTTTTATGGGAGATTCTTCTACGTTGGAATCCATCTTTATTCTTTTAAAAAAAAGTAGCATACTAATTTTTTAGAAAAGAATATGTTTATATATTTTTTAAGACAAGGTGTGTCATGAGTATTTTTCTAAAACATTTTTACCTTAAGAGTAATTTATTAATAGGTAATATAGTAATAAATAAATCCTATTAAATAGGGACTGTGTGAAAAGTGAAAAGTAAAATAAGGGTGTCAATAGACGTACCTTTATTATTTTATTTAGACGATTCTTTTCAAGTTTTAGGAGAAAGATAAAGAAAAAAAGAGCAAAAATACAGCAATTAATCTTAAAAAAGACGACCACTACTACAATTTTAAAATTGGACGATGCGGTGGTTTTTGGGAAAATGTTGTCTGATATGTTAAAAAAAGAGAGCATGGAATTGTTTTTGTTTCAGGAGGTTAATTACTTCTCTAGAAAGATGGAAGAGATTGGTTGCTTGGTCAATAATTCTAAGCATGTGTCTGTAATGTTAGTTAGAATTAATTGGCTCTAATTAACAATAGTGTAAAGCTCTCAGCAGCTCTAATAAAAATAAAAAATTGATAAAATATAAAACTCTCATATGCTACAGTTTTTAAATTTAAAACTTTAGTTCTAACTAATTCGTCAAACAACATAGCATTTGCTTAGACAAAGCAAGTAGGATGTATAATCATAATAGAGGAAACGAAGCTAAATTATTGGAGAGCGTTGTTATTTTGGCAAACGTGGCACAAGTAGCTATATAAAATGTAGATATCATATTTTCCTTAACATTGGTATGAATTAAAGAGCATTAACAATAAGGTAAAATGAGCATTCTCTTAACGGACATAGACCATAACATAACTTGACTGATTTTATTGAAAAAGGTGAGCTCATAACGTCATCTACAACGAAGAAGAAGGGGACGTTGTTGCCATTGGTGTCCACTGGCATCGTGCACTGAAATGCTGTACCATTAGCCATGGAATGTCCCCAATAATACACTTCTTGTCTCGAACTATTATGCACCTCGAAATTCAGGGGTGATCTTATTTTCTCCTTCCTCAAAATTTTTTTTATTTAGCAAGAACATCAATCAAAGCTTTGTTGTTCTTACTCAACATGTTGAATTTGATGCCTTAAAAGCTGTGACATTATACATATTGATAATAAATAAATAAAGTTACATTTATAATTATTTTGGTTGCTTATATGTATTATGAATACATTTATAAACATCAAAAAAATTTCATGATTATTTATGTGACTATAAATTTAGCATATAAGTGTTATATGCTTAGGGATAAAATTTATAGATAATAATATAAATAGTCCGTAATAATTAATTAAAGTTTGAGATCTTTAATTAAATATTACAAGTACAGTCCAATCTCATTTAGAATGAGATAGTCATTATTTAGACTATTAATGTAGAGACATTAGATTAGAGGGACTTTATATAATGAGATTATATAGGACTAGACCGGATAAATTATGAATCTCTAACAATCATACGTTACAAATAGAGTATTCAAATTTATCACTATGATGATCATGTATTTGACAGTCTTAATCCTGAGTATTTATTAGACTCCTATTTATTACATTATGTTTTTTGACTTACATGGTAAGATTTGTCTAAGTACAGATCATAACTTAGCATCTTAGAAACATAATGTAATAAATGGCTAGGAATAATATTATACAAATATAGAATCCATTCATTCCCTATGGAAGTTAGAAAAATAGTTCTCGTGAGTAATAATTCGAGGTTTGAACAGTAGAGCGCTCGTTCATAATAAGATTATGAATTAAGTGTTCATTAGAGAATTATTGGCACTCAAGGATAAGGATATAATAAGAGAGGTAAACGGAAATTGAACTTAGCTCTTCTTATGAACTATTTATGGAGGACTGACTTATATGTAATGATTATATCAATAGACTACGCACTAATTTTCTTTAAGTAATTTTACTATAACCTCAAGAGTTTAGTTTCAGGTCCATAGGTCCAATATCACCTCTGTAACACTATAATGGATTTATGCATATAATGAATTGTACATATTTAGTTTGAAATTATTGATTTCTGAATTAATTTTTTCACACTTGAATTATTAATATGACACAGAAAAATGTTCTCTGTGACACATAATGTAATCTAATAAATGTTGTCACATTTAATTGAGCATTAGTTAATTAATTACTATTCTTAAATAAATATGATTTATTTTTGAATTTAGATTTAAATATATATATATATATGGTTTTGAACCAAATCTTTTTATATATAAGATTTTATAATATAGTTATATATATATTAATATAAAACAAAAAAAAAATTGGAAATACGTTTCACGTTTTTACTTTTTATATATATATATATATATATATATATATATATGTGATTCGTTTAAAACAAAAAATAGAGGAAAGGAAACGTTTGGGTGAGGTAAACGTATTCATATATATATATATTAATAAGAATTTTTTTTTTTGGTTCGTTTTTTAAAAAAAAGAAAAGGAAAAAGGTTAGAATTATGTAAAATATATCATTTCCCCATATATCTAATATAGTGGTTATTTCAAATTTAAAATTAATTGAAAAATTACTAGTGGCTCAGATATAAAAAGGGAGAGATAACAGTTATCTCAAGAAAGAATTTTTCATTCACGTAACTTTTGCAGAATACTCAGATAGAGAAAAACTGAGAGTTCTTATCTGAAAAAAAAAAGTCTGATATCTCATGTATTGAGTACATAACAGATTCAGAAAAGTGTGAGGAAAATTCATTCTTGTAGTTTGACACCCACTCGTCTTTCTATTAGTGGGGAGGCTTAGATTGGAAGATCGTGATGTCAAAGAGGAAAGCTAGGATACCCTGATAGTTTTCAAAAAGTTTAGTAAAATTCCTAAAGGTTTCTATTATAAAAAATTATATATCCATTTTCGATGAATGAAGTTTTCAGAAAATTTTTGTTTGTCAATGATCCGTTCTTCCACTACGTTTCATATTTTAATTCCAACACAACAATCCAAGATCAACAAAGGAGTTGGGTCAAGCAACAAATCTTCCAATTATGTCGTTCACAATCGCACCTCACACGTTGGGAAAAATCCAAGGGTGCGTTAATTTGCCCTACCTAACGAGCAAGTTTTTTAGCCATTTTTAAATTTTAATGATATAATTGATGAGCGTGAGATCTTCTAAGCTTGCACTCATAGTTCTGCTCATTAAAATTTAACATATGGCTAAAGAACTTGCTTTGTTGGTTAGACAAAGAAACTTGCCCCCCCACCCTACAATAGATTTTTTTCCCGAAATAAAATTGAATCTAGACTTTGTATTTGTCCAAAAGAGGAAGAAAAAGTTAATTGCATTACTATTTTTTCTAATTTAATTTGTTTTTTCAATCATCAATTTAAAAAAAAAAAAGCCTATAAAACCATTGCTTGAATTCGAAAAATATATTTTACTTTTATCACTAGGTCACTTTGTGGATGACAAATAGATAATTTATGTTTTCAATCATCAAGTTTTTAGAAACTATAAATACACTGCTTGAATTTGAAAAATATATTTTAATTTTATCACTTGGCCACTTTGTGGATGGAAAATAGGACACAGCAACAAATAATAGTAAAATACCTTTAAGTAAATTATGAAAAATATTTTAAACATTTCAAACATAAAAACAAACCTAAATAAAACATAAAATCTGAATTTTTTGGTTTTAAATGTTTAAAATATATTTTAGATAAATCTTTTTCACAAATAAATTTAACATGGTTAAGGATATTTATCCTTATTCATATTTCTCCCATCCACTGAGAAGTTGAAGTTGAAACAAATAAATTAATTGGCATTTTGGTTGAAATCAACACAAACAATATAAAATTCTTAGCATTACGGTGAAAAATAAAAGATTATTATAATATAAAATTTTTATATGCTATGATATTTAAATAAATATTTTTAGTTTAAACCATCTTGTTAAACAGCTTACAAGTTTTTTTTAAATTAATAGGGTGTTTGGAAGAGTAGTGGAAACCAATGGTTATAATCATTTTTACTGTAGCATGTAAGAGCTTTATACTATAGTAATTTTTTTATTATTACTGTAACATGTGAGAATTTTACATTGTTTATAACTGAGTTTATGGTGAGACCAAAGTGATTAAAACCACTGTCTAATAGCTATTAAAAGATATATTGTGATCACTTTAAAAGAGGGATAAGCTTCGGACAAACTATAAAATTACGATGTGGTCCTTGGGGTCTACAGCTACTACGGCAACCGTCGCAGAGAATCTGAATACCCAATGCCACACCGTACAAAATTGCAGGAACAGCGAATGGCCCGCACTGGCTTAAAGTTTTCGCTGAAACAAATAATGAATGGTTTTAAAAATATATTCGAATGTGGGCAATCCCACAGCAACACTTTACACATCCAAAGGTCAGTGCCCACCTTCACAAATCTATTGATGCAGATCAGCTCATGCATGATCACAAAATCGACACTGTTCCCAATCAGGGGCTGATTGCAGTAAGACTACAAGACAAACAACAAAAAAAGTAAAAAGAAAAAAGAAAAAAGAAAAAAGAATTTAGCACAATTCATTTTTTAAAAAAAAAACATATGATTGTTATTAGGAAAATTATTCATGATTAAGAGACAAAGCACATCAGCCAAAAATAAAACAAAAAATAAAAAAATAAAGCCCACAACGGCAGACAGGCAGCCTGCAAACACGGTGAAAACCACGCATCAATTAAAATAAGGAACGAGCTGCGAAAATCAACGATTGTTTTGTCTCACTTAAATTATTGGCATTTTTAAAATATATACATTTAACTTTATGCAGTTTTTAAATTGATACGATGTTATCTAAAATGATTCTGACATCTTAGTCTCATAATATTATAATGCCCAAAAGAGTTTTGAAAATAATTAAAATGTTACATACAGCGGCAGCTACGCAACCATGGACACCGCCATATTCCACGATTTAATTATTCAATTACCCTATACACATATAGTAAAAAAAAAACTATAAATTATAAGTTTATTAGATAAGGCCTGAGAGGAATTACTTTATCCTGCTGTTCTTACATCAAATAGTTGCGTTCAAAGCACACTTTCAGGTTTTAATTTACAATGTTTAAAATTTTGATACCATTACAGAGCAGTCCAAAGCAGTTTAGAGTAGAACACTTGAGTTGAAAGGCATTTACAAATCAAGCAATCAGAATTATGGAAGTGGCATATATTAGCCTGTAAATGGTCGTAACTTCATGAATTTTGGTCTCCTTCAGATACCCAACTGTGCTTCACTTATGCGCTGAATCCCTTCTCTAGAGAGCTCCAACGGCTCCAAGGAACGTTGACGCAAGCCTGTGCCGATGCCTCAGCCATCTGCTCCTTCCTGATTCCAGCATTGCAGATGTTCGCAAAGGATCTCGTGTGCTTCATACCGTATTGGGACAGGGATCCACAATGCGTCTCAAAAGTCCTCACCTGCATAAAAACACATTGTTGCGGAAATTTTTCAGAGACCTGGCTACAAGGTGTTACAGTGCACATGTACTAATCGCATGTTCATCTTTAACTAACAATGCTTTAAGGGTGCTGGAAGAGAGGCTGGAGTTGGGAACGGTACCAGAGTCTTTAGGCAGTCCCAGTCATCAACGAGTGGAAGACCAGCAGGGCGAATGGCGTTGAGCACCTCTGGAGCTTTCTCAATTCCAAACAAGAGTCTCCCAATAAGTTTCACGCTGTCATCTATATGCATTCTGTGTGACATGGCCTCAACAAACTCCTTCTGTGCTTTGATCTTCCTAGGTGAGCCTTCAGGAGCCTTTTGAAACTGCAGAAGATACAATAGGTAAAAAGAACTGGGCAGTCAGGGCAGAAAGTTACGGTGATAGAGGGCAATCGGATAGAAATACTGACTTTATGACCTTCAGAGAGAATTTTAACTTTTCTTTTTGTTTTTTTCTTTTTCCTGCCGTTAGAGCATAATTCAATAGGGAAAAAAGGCATAACCTTATGCCAGAAGTGAACAAGATCAGCATCCCGCTGGTTCACTGCTTTAGTAGGCGGCCTCAAAGAGTTCTCATCAACAAAAGTGTAGTTATCGTTTGCAGGATTTGTACCAATATAAAGGAAGAGGTTGTCCTTGCTAAGCCCTATATCCCCATATTGCATGACATGGGAGCCATAAGCAGAATTTTCGTTGGCTGTCCTCCTCTTAACCTGGTAAAGCCAGCAAAATGAAATCATAAATCTTTCCGTCAACAGGAATGAAATAATTATTCCAACAGTCTACAATTCGCATATGAACCTAAGTCGCCATCATTATTGAAATAGAGGGCTTGTCTAATCTGCAATTTCCTCTATGAATCAAATAAGCCCAGTTTCTCCCTATTTTCAGTCTTTTTTTTCTTTTTCCTTTGTAATACTTGTTTTCTCCTAATGACAATGGTGGCAAGGAGCTCTTACCAATTCATACTGCTGGTGTAAAGATTCTGTCCGCAAATTGTGAATGCCACTGTCCACAAAATTAGATTGTCAAATTCACTGAAAAATCTGAAGAACATTGCAAACATGCAGTTCAGATATTTCTCAAGGCCAGCAAGAAAAAGATGATGGAAGTAGGACACAAATGAAAAAATTCCCTACTAATGAATTCTGTGGTAGGTAAAAAAAGTTATGCAGTAATAATAATAATAATAATGATAAAGAGAATTATGTGGTAGGGATCACATAATGTATGTCAATGTCCACTAAACTAGATTGTTAAATTCACTAAAAAAAAATGTGAAGCATATTGCAAACCTGCAATTTATACATTTCTTCAGGCTGACAATAAGAACGTAATAATTATAAAACGAATCCAAGGATAAGATAAAACAGACTTGACATTTAAGCTTCTTTCGTTCCCTTCTCTATTATAGACCCCCCAAAGTATAATTCATGGTGTACATAATACCTGTCTTCCATCCACGAAACACTGTACAAGTCTCCCAAACAGGTTTCATATTCTGGGGGAGGACTAGGATAATCTCCAGGGCAATAAGTTCCCCAACTGCTTTCTTCTGCATTTGAGGCTGTGGTTGCGTAGATGTTCAAACCTTTGGGAAGAAGACCCTCAAAGATACTTCCAGATTCACAAGCTTCAAGATAAAATACCTACAAAATTTAAAAATCAGGCCAACAGCCGAGCATCCCTGTGGACTGGAACTGATGCAAGTGGCATTCATTAAATTAGAGCTTCAGATAGTAGCTTACAAGGCTTTTATAGGTCCCAGCAGCATGTTTCTTCTTCAAGACTTCTATCAGATCATTAGCATAAAGGTAAGGAAAGGTAGGCATTCCTGCGGGGCAAAGAATACGATGGGGATAAGAGGATCCGTGTCATGATTATCCTGGAAGAGATCTGATCTTATCACAATGGAAATAATATAACTGAGAACCAAATATCCAGACACCACATATTATGACTTCCAGGTAGTTATATTATTATCGGTATGATTTGTTCATATCATTACGAACATCACGCTTAACCAACATCCTTTACGAACTAGATATTAAGCGGACAAGTTTTTTAAAAAAGTTGCTTCTCTTAGCTACTAACCAAGAACTCCAGGACCACCATGATCACTATAGAAAATGAAGATATGATCATTGGGACCACTATCCACAACTTTCCCACTACCCCCTTTAATGGCAGTCTTATTTCCAAGAATAACTGCAAAGAAGTTGTCGACTGTAACATCATCGCCAGTATAATCCTGTCAACAGAAAATTCCACCATGTGAGTGCAACAACACCACTAAACAGTCAAGGGCTTCAGGGATGTCTTTATATCAAAAGGCAAGAGAACATACCTTTGGAACTCCACTGTAAACATCCTGCCCATGTGGGCTATTAATTATGACTCCAGGCCTAGGATTCTCTTCGTCGTAAGCAATATCGTCATACATGAACACAATAATGTTTTCATCCTTCAGCCCACCCTTCCTCAAGAGTTGATAGGCATGACAAACATCAGCCTGAAATAATTAAAAAAAAAAGGTTTAGATACATTAACCATGCTTACGGATTTCAATTTAGAGATCTAAAACAGCAAAATATGCATCACTGAGCTACATAATATCATGCGAAAGCGACTCTCTTTAAAAAAGTTTAATCCCCCTGGCCCAGAACGGATTCAGTGCCTACTTGCAATCATTTTCACAAAACCACTCAATAAGAAGGAAGATAAAATATGTCTATATTTGAATGAGTACAAGGTTCTCTTTTATATAGACAGAAATTACAGTAAAAGGAAACTAATTAAAGCTAATATTTGACAGCTTCTACTTTCCTACTTTGTCCTGATCTTTACAGCTCTTACTATCTATATTTACATAAAACAATCCCTAGAATATCTCACGGATTATAACTAAATCAAGGCCTTTAATGATCGAATTTCCAACACTCCCCCTCAAGCTGGTTTGAAGATATCTTCCATAGCCAGCTTGCTAGTTAGCTTTCCAAATTGCTTTTTGTGCAGTCCCTTCGTTAGTACATCAGCTAATTGTTCATTTGTTGGAAGATATGTCATGCATATTATTCCAGCATTGAGTTTCTCTTTAATGAAATGTTTATCCACTTCTATATGTTTTGTGCGATCATGAAGAATTGGATTATATGCTATAGCAATAGCAGCTTTGTTGTCACAATAGACCTTCATTGGGGTTGAGCAAGAAAACTTCAATTCTTCAAGAATCCTTTTTATCCACATCACCTCACAGATTCCATGGGCAACAGCTCTAAATTCTACTTCAGCACTACTTCTAGCTACCACACTCTGCTTTTTACTCCGCCATGTAACTAGGTTCCCTCCAACAAAGAACAGTATCCAGACGTTGATCTTCTGTCTGTAACACTTCCTGCCCAGTTCGCGTCAGTGTAGACTTCTACTTGAAGATGTCCATGTTTCTTGAACATCAGGCCTCTTCCTGGAGTTCCTTTCAAATATCTTAAGATCCTGTATACAGCCTCGAAATGCTCTGCTCCTGGTGAGTGCATGAATTGACTTGCCATGCTAACTGCGAAAGTGATATCAGGCCGTATATGAGACAAGTAAATCAATTTCCCTACAAGTCTCTGATATTGTTCCTTGTCCTTTACTTCTTCAGCCTTAGCAGCTTGTAACTTTAAGTTTGGCTCGATCAGAGTCTCAACCATCTTACAACCAAGTAGACCTGTTTCACCAAGGAGATCAGGAACATATTTTCTCTGATTAACAAAATGCCTTCCTTGGATCTTGCAAATTCCATTCCAAGGAAATACTTGCGAATTCCCACGTCCTTAATTTGAAACTCCTTTGCGAGTCTCTTCTTTAGAGTAGCTAGTTCTGTTTCATCATCACCAGTTAAAATAATGTCATCAACATAAACAATCAAAATTGCAACTTTACCGTCTTTTGAATGTTTATAAAATACTGTGTGATCTGCTTGACTCTGCAAGAAGCCATAACTGATAACTACCTTTCTAAAGCAGTCAAACCATGCTCTTGGTGATTGTTTGAGTTCATATAGTGACTTATGTAATTTGCACACTTTGTCACTACCAAGTCTCTTTTCAAATCCTGGCGGTAGGCTCATATACACCTCCTCTTCCAGATCACCATTGAGAAATGCATTTTTAACGTCAAGTTGATGTAGAGGCTAATCTGAATTCACTGCAAGAGATAATAGAACTCTAATAGAATTTATTTTAGCAACAGGAGCAAAAGTCTCCAAATAGTCAATCTCGTAGGTCTGAGTAAATCCTTTAGCTACCAATCTCGCCTTGTAGCTCTCAACGCTTCCATCAGCTTTACATTTTATCGTAAACACCCATTTACACCCAACTATTTTCTTGCCGTTGGGTAGATCAACTATCTCCCAAGTACCACTTCTCCTTAGAGCATTCATCTCCTCCATGACTGCTAATTTCCAATTCGGATCATCCAATGCTTCCTATATATTCCTTGAAACAAGCAAGTGTGAAATCCTAGATGTGAAAGCTTTATGGTTTTTTGACAGTCTATGATAGGAAAGATATTTTGCAATAGGATGTTGAGTGCAACTTCGGACACCTTTCATAAGTCCTATTAGGAATATCAAGGTTAGGAATAATAGGTGAATTGTTGGACATAGTGGAAGGAATTAAAGGTGGAGCTGGGATAGGATTACCTGAAGTTTCAGTGCCAGAACTCAGATCTTTAGATTGGTTTTGTGCAAGATTGACGTTCGAGTCTTTATTTCTCAGATGAAATCTCTTCCTAGTATAAACCTGAAGCTCAGAATTCAGATCACGTTGATTAATTTGTCGTACTTCTCCCCCTGAACGAGAATTTCCTTTGCTATGCACCAAAGAACTTGGTTCTCCTAAGCGATTATTATCAGAAGCACTTGGATTTGGATTTCCTAAGTGACTACTTTCAGATATGTGTGGTTGTTGTATAAGACAAATAACATTGGGGAGCGGGATAAAAATGTCGCAAAAATTGCCTTCTACTTCACTTGTCTCCTCCTGAAGAGAATTTTTAGTGAAATAGGGTTTTGTTTCTAAAAACGACATATCCATACTCACATGGAATTTTTTTGATTGAGGGTCAAAATACTTATACCTCTTTTGTTTGATGAATAACCCAAAAAAACACATTTTATGGCACGTGGGTCAAGTTTTGAACGAAATTGGCACGTAACATGGGCGTAGACGGCACATCCAAAAACTTTGACAAGTAAGTCAAAAAACAACCTTATTCTAGGGAAAAAACTTTTTAGGCAATCAAGTGGTGTTTTGTATGTTAACACCTTAGTAGGCATCCTGTTTATCAAATAAGCAGCTGTTAACACTGCTTCACCCCATAAATATTTAGGAATGTGCATGTAAAACATTATGGCACGTGCTATTTCAAGTAAATGTTTATTTTTTCGTTTTGCAATGCCATTTTGTTGAAGGGTATCCCGACACGTAGAGTGATGGAAAATCCCTTTTTCTTTTAAAAAATCGCCTAAGTGCTTATTAAAATATTATGTTCCGTTGTCAAAATGTAAAATACTAATCTTGGTTTGAAATTGGTTTTCAATCAAAGTGTAAAAATTTTTGAATAAATTTTCCACGTTAGATTTTTTATTCATAAGATAAATCCAACATAAACGTGTGTGGTCGTCAATAAATGTAACAAACCACCTTTTACCAGAAAGAGTAGTAACTTTAAAAGGACCCCACACATCACTATGAATCAGATAAAACAGTTTGGAGGCCTGGTGATTTTTGGGCAAATAAAGGGAACGATGGTTTTTTGCAAAAATACAGCTTTCACAATGAAAAAAAGAACAATCAATCCCTTTAAATAATTCTGGAAATAAGTGTTTCAGATAAAGAAAACTAGGATGTCCTAGTCTACAGTGCCACAACATTATTTTTTCTCGAACAAAAATTGAACTAGTACTATTAAAGCTCTGAGCTTTTTTAATACTGAAAGGTATTTCATCAAAGTAGTAAAGTCCTTAGGAATACCAGACAAGGAGTTGGATTTTATCAGCTTCAAAAGTTGATCAATCTGCTCTTTGTTGAAGGGACCTAAGTCAGCTTCATTGGCAGTAGAAATTCTACGATTTTTCTCTCCTTGCTTACTGCTCTTCTAGTTAGCGGGTTTGCCATGAATTTTCCAACATGTCTCACGTGTATGGCAAGGTTTGTTGCAAAAATCGCACCAGACCGGTGGCTTATCATCTGACCAGCGCTGGTAATTTGCTGCCTTGTGGGCTACAACATCACTATATAGGGCAGAGTTTTCAAGTGACTCACCAGTACTCCTTTTTTTGAGCATCACATTCCTTCGGCTTTTTTCCCTTCTAACTTCGGCAAATACTTTGCCAATGGATGGGAGAGGAGGTCTGCCAATAATCCTTCCTCGTACTTCATCAAACTCAATGTTGAGGCCGGCAAGAAATTTGTAAATACAGCTGTCTTCTACGGTTTTCTTATGGTGGTTGTAGTCATCAGCGGATTTCCATTCGTATGTGTTGAAGAGGTCAAGATCTTGCCACAACCTTTTCAACAGATGGAAATATTTGGTAACGGAATTATCTCCTTGACGAATCTCCTCCAATTTTAAAGTCAATTCAAAAACTTGAGATTGGTTCCCCACGTCCGAATACATCTGACTAACATTATCCCACAACTCTTTTGCAGTAGGATAGCACATGTAATTGGAGCTTATGTCTTCTTCCATGGAATTGACCAGCCATGTCATAACCATGGAGTTTTCAGCATCCCAAGTGGCATTCAGCGGGTCATTAACAGCAGGAGCCTTCTTGTCACCCGTGATGTAACCGATTTTTCCTTGCCCACGAATATACATCCGGATTGATTGTGACCACCGGAGGAAGTTGTCACCATTTAGGTGGATGGTGGTGATTTGGACAAAATGAGAGTTGGAGTGGTGCTGCAAGGTTTCGGACGTTTTTTCTGGAGTGGCAGTAGTAGGTGTTGGAGTGATTTCAGACGTGACTTCCGACATGTCTACGTCAGTTTTGGGGCTGCTATGTTTTAGGGTTAAGACACAAATGCTTTGATGCCAACTCAAAAAGAATGAAGATAAAATATGTCTTATATTTGAATGAGTACAAGGTTCTCTTTTATATAGAGAGAAATTACAGTAAAAGGAAACTAATTAAAGCTAATATTTGACAGCTTCTACTTTCCTACTTTGTCCTAATCTTTACAGCTCTTACTATCTATATTTACATAAAAAATCCCTAGAATATCTCACGGATTATAACTAAATCAAGGCCTTTAATGATTGAATTTCCAACAAAAGCATATCAAAGAGAGACGTAACAAGAGCGCCAACCCAGAAGTCTTCTAGTTCGATAGTTATTAATGGAAGAATAAATTACTGGATGGTGCATCATAACCCGAGAATATTAATTCATTGTTTACCACCCTAGTTCCGATTCCAATCAAGTGCCGACAATATTTCTCGTCCATTAAATTAGTATTGACAATTGACTTGATATAACTTAAGACTTTAGATGTAGAATTGAATTTGATTACCAACAAAATACATGTTAATTCAAGTATATCATATTAAAGTGTCCGTGGGGCTTTTAGATTTAACTGAAACTGCTTTTAGAAAATTCACAGGCCAAAAGTAGAAGCTTAAAGCAGAACAATTGTGTGAGAAAAAAAAGAGAGAGTGAGAGAGAGAAATAGAAGGAAAACTGGAGCGATACGCTAGTATTAGAATTCAGAACAAGAAGCTTAACAATAAAGCATAAATTTCCCAAAAGACTCAATTCATGCTTAATTTGGAAGCAATCTCCGGCTTCTCAAAAGCTAAAGCTTTGAAAAAAGGAGAGCAAAAATTTGAAAGGAACAAAAATCAGAAAGGAACAAAATGATTTTTTTTTACCATAAAACCTTAAAATCAGATTAAAGCAAAAAGCCCTTCAATTGATAATATGAAATTTTGATCTATCACATAATAATTCAGAAAACGAAATGACACCAAAAAGCAAATTATTTGGGGAATGTTTAGAACCTGATGCCTGTAATTCCAGTATCCATTGGAGCCGGCGATCAGAACCGCCCACCTGGTTCCTATGGCGGCGGCATCGTCATCCTCGGAAGCATCGCTCCTTCGGAAGAATCTCGAAGCTTCAGAAGGTAACCGGAGGACGTCTCCAATGAGGTCCCGGCTACCGGATGCGAACACAGAAAGCGCAAGGAAGGATAAAAGGAGGACGCCGGTAGCAAACGGAGTCATGGCGATTTCCCGTGGCTTGCGGCGTTCTTTTTGCACGGGGAAGATGATCAGGATTGGATAGGGAAAAGCAAAATATGAGGGGGGACTGGAGACAATTATCGATCTTATAACAAAAGGGTTAAATTCATCTGTGCTTTCTTTTCTTTCAAATACTAGTCTATAACTTTTTTTTTCTTTCTCAAATTTAATTCCTCGGTTATCTTCTCTAAAATTTTAGACGAAAAAGATGGATGGTATTATAATATCATCTTACAGAATCGACACTCTTACAATTTTCCTCAAGAGAACAAAAACGTCAGCTTTTTATGTTTACTCTAAAATATAAGCTTAAGTGGGTGTTTGAAAGAGTGGTGGGAACTAATGATAAAAATTATTTTTATTGTGACATATGAAAATTTTACGCTGTAGTAATTTTTTTTATTATTACTGTTGCATGTGAGAACTTTTTACTGTTTATAACTAAATTTGTTGTGAGAACTAAGTGGTTCATACTATTATCAAACACCCCCTAAACCTTTTGTGTTTGAACTCTAGATACTAGAGTAACCCCTACAAGCATTAAAAAAAAAATCAATTTGATAATCATAAAGAAGAAAATTTTTGAGTTATTGGTATCTAAAGCAAGTAGGTAATTTTATTTTATTTTTTTAAAATTTGTGCTTTATTTAATCTTTAGGATTTTTTTTCTTCCTATTTTATTCACCTTTAACGTTTCTTTAATGCTTTTGACCCCACCAAAAAAAAAAAAAAGTTTTTTGGTTGCTAATAAAGCTGACCAAATGGGTAAAAAAAAAGTTGTTATATCTTTTTTCTTTCTTCTTTTTTTGCATATAAATTTAAATTAAAAAGTGTATTTGTAATGCAGATCCACAGCTTAAAACTTAGATTGCAAACTTTTTTTTCTCTATTTGCCACTAGGAAGAAGCTGCCCACGAGAAAGAATTGATATACTCTTTTTATTGAATGGAGTTTTGTGCTTTTTTTTTTTTAACCTTATCATTTGTACGTTCTTTAAGCTTTTTGTTCTTCAAGGAAAAAAACTATAACTAATTATGGACAATTTTTTTTAGTCTTTTGATTTTGGAGGAAAACTTGATTATGAAAAAATTAACTTAATTTTGTTCAATACTGAAAAATTTAGATGCATAAACTTTTTATAAAGTGAATTTGGCCCCGTTTGGTAATGTTTTGAGAGTTTTTAAAAATGTCAAAAATTTTAAAAACGCTCTCAATACAATTCGTAAAAAATTCTTATTTTTTAAAATAAAATCATTTTTACCTATTTTAAAAAACACTACTAAAAAGTCCTTTTGACTTTCCCTTTGTGCAAGAAAAGGTGGCAAAAGACATTTACTCATCTTAATTATTAATATATTACTTTTTTTATTCAAAATTTAAAAGAACATAAAGTGACTAAATTTAAGACCAAAAAAAAGTTAAAAGGGTGTTTGAAAAAATAATAAAAATCATTAGTTAAAACTATTTTATTATAATATATAAAAATTTTATACTATAATAATTTTTTTATTATTATTAAACATATAAAGGTTTTATATATTTATAATTGAAAAAATGATGAAACTATCTTGTCAAATATGAAAAAGTAAAAACATTTTTTAGTCTAATTTTAAAAAGTGAAAAAGTTAAGCTTGAGGACGTCATTTAACTAAAAAAAACAAAACAAATTTAATTATCAATCTTCTAATAAGTGGGGCCCAGTTGGCGAACTTTATTGGACGAAATCGTTTTGATATGAGACGTACACGTGTTTCCCAGGCCCCACTGCCGTAACTCGAGTTGCACGCTACCTTATTTGTGAAATGTGGACGTGGAGATTTTTGACCGTTGAACATGGAAAAATGAAACTGTTACTGTTAGACTGCTGTTTTTTTTAACCACTGCGATCTGAATTAGAAACTCTTTTTTATATATTTTTCTATTTGAATTGACAAACGGTTAAAAAAATGTGCAAAAACCAATATAAAGCCCTTTCCATAAAAAAAAAATGTTAATCCCAATTTGTGCCTGAAGTCAAAAAAAAAAAAATTTCCATTTTGGTACTTGAATTTTAAGTCTCAAAAGGAGTTCTCAATTTACGAAATTGATCCAAATTAATAAATCTATCAATTTGGCTATTAAAATCTCGAAAAAAAATAAACAGAGAGAGACGATCATATGTTGTTTAACACAGGTTAATTAGGTAGTTTTACCTGTTAAGACACACAGGTTAAAATGAAAACTATGTTATAATGTAATACAATACAATACATTACACTATAATACGGTTTGCCAAATATACTTTTAAGGACTAGTTGTGACAACGTGTGATTAGAAGCTTATCAAAATAAATTTATTCTAAGTAGATGACTAAAATCTATTCTTTTTTGAGTTATTAGCAATATTAGTCTCTAAATTACGTGTATAGAGACACTTTGGTCTATGTACTTTAATTTTTAACGTATTAGTATATTATTCTTTAAATTTTCCTCTTTTTTTTTTTAAAAAAAAATCATCCTAAACATATAATTGACGATGTATTTCTATAATTTTATATAGATAATTATTTTTTTTATCGCGTGATAGCTCAAAAACATTATGTAAATATTTATACTAAGTGCAAAAATGTTTCACTTCATTCTTATTAAAATTATTAAAACGACTACATTTTGTATTTATTGGAACTATTTGCATAAAATTTTTAGTTATTAATTATTATACATAAATTTTTAGAAATTCTCTTTCAATTTTAGTATCAATAGTCAAAACTGTCAAAAAAAAAAATACAAAAGTTCAAGGACAAAATTAAAGGTCATAGACTCAATTATTACAATGCTTTAGAGCTGTCAATTTAAGCCGGGTCAACTGGATTGGCCCATAGCCCATCCCCTCTTGACTTGGGCTAAGGATTTGGGACCAAATTAGAATCGGGTTGACCTAATTAGATAGTTTTTTAAAAATTCCCTTATAAAAATTTGGACGGCTCGGCTTGGCCATCAACCCATGTGGGTTTTAGGTTGGACTGGACCTCCCTCTTCACTAATTAGGCTGGCTTGACTTTTTGTACATGCTGGACTGCTCAAATTAACACCTCTGTTTATAGGTCGAGTGATTATATTTGCACTTACTAAATTCATTATTATCCTCACCAAATCATGATTTATGCTTATTACAATTATACCCTGTATTAAAATTACATTAAAACCCATTAATATACCCCACGTGAGCTATAAATAAAAGCTAAAAATAATTAAAAAAAACATACACCCACATTAACTATGATTAGAAAATATTTTTTAAAGTAACAAAAAAAAATACCCCATGTCTTTCGTGTTCCTAAACCCTAAATTTTGA